>CAXKVY010001644.1:0-135295 GCA_964058915.1 Tetropium fuscum
TGTATTTATTTCTCATACGATTTATCAAACAAAATAGCATGCAAAAAGTCAATGTCTTGTTTGTTATTCGTTTTTATTGAATTCCTTAGACCTCTTATCGCTCACAAAAAAACTAAATATTCTACTGCTTTCTGTCCTCATTCGTTTGCATGCAGTAAGTGCAGCGAATTTAAAATTTTTAATTAAAAAGGCCGACTAAATAGCCGGCCAAATGTTCCAATTAGATTATACACTAATTCCTAGTTTAACGTCCACTATATGTATATCCTACAGAGTTCTACAGACCGACATACAACACTTCCTCGTTCGTCGCGTACAGAAAGTGCCAGTGGGGACAGTGGGGTCAGTGGGAATATCGTTAATCCATTATTTCCCGTCGCTAATGACAGGACGAGGCTCGACTTACCATTAAGAGAGTGCCGGATAATCCCGCCGTTTTGTCTTCCTCAGCGGTTTCTTTCGGTGATTTGAATCAATTTGTTGCCCCAAATGATAGTTTGGAGGAAGTTCTGATGAATGGTTTGGTAATCAAGCGAGCTTTCTGAGTGACTCAAAATTAGAAAATAAAAAGTTTATAAAAAATATCAATCTCTGGTAGGGCGCCACTAACGATTTCCAGGTCGTTAGGCCTGATGCTAGCTCTAGACGGCGAACTGAGACCTCTACAGGGTGGGGATCGAGGGCCGGAAATACCAACGTAGCACTGATACAATAAAAATCTTTCTCACCTATTTTCTGCTTTCTCAGCTCCTCGTCGGGATCTCGTCAGCTTGCTGGCACTTATTTGTATTAATTTGTGATAAGGATGGGGATAATAAGGAAATAAAACAGTCAATTAAGTTTTATAAAACCAAAAAAAATTAGACAACTCGTGGAAATAATGATTAAATATGAAATTGCAAAAATAAAATTAATAGCCTCTGAATAAAACAATAATAATCTGAAAAAATTAAACTCTTGGTTAAAATAAACTAATTTTCTGTTGTAGGTAAAAAATGATTAACGGGTAAACGGATAGAGTAGAGCGGCGTCGAATTATTAATTTCACTGTACACAATTTCAGAGCACTGATTTCTTCTAGACGATGTAACGAATGAATTTTTGCTGGATATTATGTATTCTTGAAATGATGTTGATTCTAGTAAGACTCTTATAAGACTGATGAGTACGTTATCTATTCAAGAAGGGCCAGAAACGTTCTGGCCGGTATTTAGACGCCGGTATTTATACGTTTTTTCCAGCGTCGCGGTAAACTCCGCCTCCTAGCGTCGCATCGCGCTTTCCGCCCACCCTCTCTCGGAGGCAGACGTCGGTCAGCGCTGCGCCGTCACCTCGCGAAATCAATGCCTCTAGGAATGAACTAGATTTGTCGAAATGCTTTCAATATCAATGATAATATGTATTAATGACTATAAAAAGGTTTTTAGATCGTTTTGGTCGTGTATTATTAGAAAAAAAATTGTTACGCGGAGGCGTAAAAAGTCCAGTCACCCATCCGGCAGACAACCGGAACGGGCGTTGCTTAAACTTTTCCTGTATGTTATTAACTGAAATTGTTGTTATTATTGTAAGCGTCATTAATGTTATACATCTATATGTCTTAATATCATTTTTAATTGTTTAACTATTCATGGCGAATATCAGTTTTTAGGTACAGTGAAATTTTGGAGTTAAAAAATTCCGAACGACGGAGGATCAAAAAATCCGCCGTCTCGGTTATCCATTTTTAATCGCGTCCGCTCTACCTTCTATTGCATTTTTTGGCGGTACACTGTACAACTCTCCCTTTCTCGTTTTGTACGAGAATATAAAAAAAAAATGAATGCCCCTTTTTAGAGGAAGAGCTGCGACGCTACTGTACGTAGCTCGAAAAGTACTTCCTTTTTGTACAATAAAAGGAAATGGTAAATTCTTGGTAAAAATGAATGCAGATTTGCCTAAGGGCGCCACTGGTGGATTTTAGGGCCACCAGACCCGAGCTAGCTGTGTTGAGAAAGACTCCTCTCAATTATGGGGGTGACTTCGAGGGCCTATAGCAACAAATTATCGGAAGTATGTAGATAATTTTGTGCGCAGAATTTTGGTTGTAATTTCTTACCACTTGTAAAATTTTGTATAGTAATCCAAGAGAGTAGTCCAAATGTTCCTGATGTTAATCCAAAAGGTAAATAAGCAGGTAGGTATCCCAATTTGGGAATAAAAACACAGTATTTTAATTTAAGGCGACGTAAGGAAATGAAAATTCTGTGGCAAACGTCTTAATAAATAAATGTGAATGCGAAATAAAAATGTATGCCTTGATAATAAAAATAAAACGAACGATTCTCCAAATAAATAAAACAATTCGCGACTGCGGATATTAAATATTATTTAATTTAGGTAGCCCGTACAATATTAATCGTTAGGCAAAGCCAAAAGCCAACGATCAATATTATGGACGAAAATAGCTAAGAACGTATTACGGCGAAGCGCGAATATTAATCTTTTTGCTAAAATCCAAAACTAGCGCAAAGATTAATATTTCGTAGAATTTGGTAGGTACCAAAGGCGAAGTTGGATTTAACGAAAGTAGAATTCTGATTTTAACACGGTGAGCGACTAATATCAATGTTGTTGTTAGGGAACACGCGCCAATATCCTTGGCTATAGATGTGACCTCGATAAGAGGGGGCCGAGCGGTACCATCGCTCTTTACCCCTAATATCTATGTAGGCCGAGACCGCCTCGTAAGGGGTAAGCCGCGCGTTTCACGTGACCCTCCCCACAAATGTGATCAGTGTCACGCGAAGTTACGCAGCCTCCCCCGGTCCTGGCTGATGGGCCCCACCGGCAGAGCCTTGCTTCTGGCGCTCTTGACTTTCTTCGCCGGTGTGTATTACCCCCGGGGGTGTCATGTCGGGTGTTTGAGGAGTCCTTCCTGCCTCTCGTCGGGCTTACTAGAGCCCGGCTGCGCGACATTCGGGTTGATATGGAGGATGAGCATTGTAGCTCAGGATGACGGAGCTAGAGAGCTGATCAGCGATCAGCTCGCTGGCTCAGTCAGGTAAGGTAAGGATGTGTGGTTTGGCAAGGCAGTCGGCCTCGCCATCCACTGGATTGGGCTGTTTTAGTGTCTTCTCGATCCGCTTTCTTTGGTCCTGTTCTTTTCTTCGGTGTCGTCTGCTTCTTCTCGCATCAGTCGTGCTGAAACATAAGATTGTGATTATATACTCACCCGTTGTCCAGGATTTGGGTCTTTGGCCGTTTGTGAGGTCCTGCTTCCTCTGGATCGTAGTCCGTGGCCAGCCGGATTAGCGGATTCCCGTGGTCCTCTGCGATGACGTAGAGCTTCTTGGCGTGGTCCTCGATCATCTCGGTGGCCGTCTTGTATTTCAGGTCCCTTCGGATGACCTCGTTGGTCACATACCAAGGGGCACCTACTGCAGTGCGAAGCGCTATGTTTTCCACTGCTTGGATCCTCTTGAGGTGCGTCTTCGCTGCGTATCCCCATGCGGTGGATGCGTAGGTCAGCTGGGGGCGTAAGACGGTCTTGATGAGGGTTGTCTTGTTATTCAGGCTCAGTCTCTTGTCACCGGCTAACATTGGGTACAGCAGGGCTCGGGTGAACTTTGCCTTTTTCGTAGTGGCATCTATATGGTCCCTCCATGTCAGGGCTCGATCCAGGGTCACGCCAAGGTACTTGACGTTGTTCTCCCACTGGATGTTGACGTCGTTCATGGTGACGTGTCCTGTTGGCCTCTGCTTGCGAACCCTCCGGAACAGCACTGCTTGGCTCTTCTCCGCGTTGATTTCCACCTTCCATCGGTTGCACCAGTCCTCGAGAAGAGACGCGGCTTCCTGCAGGTAGTGGGTGGCCTGCCTCGCTTGCGAGGATCTGGCGAGGATGGCGGTGTCGTCTGCGTAGAGAGCCATGGTGGTGTTGTTCGTCCTCGGCATGTCCGCGGTGTATAGGTTGAACAGATGTGGGGAGAGAACGGTCCCCTGGGGCACTCCTGCTTCTAGTCGTCTGTCAGTTGACAGCTCTCCTTCTACTTTGGCTCGGATGGTCCGGCCTCGTAGGTAGGATTGGATCAGCTTGAGGAGGGATACCGGAAAACCGGCGTCCATCATCTTGATAATCAATCCGTCGTGCCATACTCTGTCGAAGGCTTTGGCGATGTCCAGGAAGATTGCCCCTGTGAGTTCTCTTCGGTTGAATCCCTCGGTGACGTACTCCGCTAGCCGCAGTACTTGCAGCTCCGTGGAATGTCCTCTTCTGAACGCGAATTGCTCGTCTGGGATGGCTTCTAGCTCTTCTGTTTTCTCCTTAATCCTGTCCAAGATGACCTTTTCGACAATTTTGCTCATCGCTGGCAGTAGGCTGATCAGCCTGTAATTTTGGGGGAAGAGGTGGTTCTTCCCGGGCTTGGGGATGAAAATCACGTCTGCCTTTTTCTATCTGGAGGGGAAATACCGGAGCCTCAAAATAGCATTTGTGATAGCCACAAGTGTGGCCACTCCTTTAAGAGGGAGCTTCCTGAGAATCCGGTTTCCTATCCCGTCTCGACCAGGTGCCTTCCGTACGTTGACGTGGGCCAGGATACCGATGATCACTTCTGGAGATGCTGGTCGGATCTGGTCCTCGTCTCGCTGTCGTCTTAGCCTCCTAGCCCTTCGGTTCACCTCGTCTACGTGGTCCTCGTTCTCGTCTGGCGGGTCGAACTCCCTACACTGCAGTTCGAGATTGTCGGCGAAAGCTTCCGCTTTTTCTCGTCGGGTGTAAACAAGTCCTCTCTCACCATGGATTGGAGGCATCGGTTTTCGGGTGGACCTCAGGGCTCGCTGCACTTTCCATAGGCTGTTGTCCTGGGGGTCTAGGGACTCCAGATGGAGCTGCCATCTTTCGTCTCGGTGCTCTTGGAGGGCTGCTTTGACTCTCCGGTTGAGTTGGTTGACCAAGTGCTTATCCGCTGCGTCCTGAGAGCGCGTTTCTTCGCTCTTCTGCGGTCCCTGATTAGCTGCTTGGTCTCTTCAGAAATTTCTCCGGTTGGGTCTGCTTCCCGTCTCACGCTATTTTCCGTTGTGCTGGCGCTTAGCGCTGTGCTTATACTTTCCTCAAGGTGGGCTATGGCTGCTTCGACTGCAGGTTCGTCCTCGATTCGGGGTACTGCAATGGACCTTTGCAGATGGGCTTGGAACTGCGGCCAGTCCGTCCTTTTCTTGGTGAACCATTCGTCGTTATCTGCCCGTGCTATGCCCAGGTGAAGTAGGATGGGGTCGTGATCTGAGGATCCCTCTCTGAGGTTCTCGAGGTGGAACTGCATGGGCACATTGCGCATGAGTGCAATGTCCAGCACGTCCGGGCGCCCTCCGTGAGAGGGGAAGTGGGTGGGTTCCGGAGGTCCCAGCGCCAGGATATTGCGCTGCTCCAGGTATCTTCGTAGCTGGCGTCCTCTCTGGTTGGTGTTTGCGCTATTCCAGTCCGTTGTCTTCGCGTTCAGGTCTCCGATGACGATTCCTTGTGCCCCAAGTGGTAGTAGGGCTTCCATATCCTCGCTGAGCAGTTGACTTCGCGGGGGAAGGTAGGCTGCCGTGATGTTAATAGGTCCGTTGCTTCTGGTATTTATGGCCACGGTAACGGCTTCTATATTATCCGTGGTGAGTGCCAGGGCATGGTGGTCCAGGCTGGATTTCACCAGCAAGGCTACGCCTCCCCCGTTTCTGTTCCGGTCTCTGCGGTGTATCTGGTAGCCTCGTACTTTGAACCTGAGATCAGGCTCTAGCCTGGTATCCTGCAAGGCGATCACCTCTATATTGGTCCGCGCTAGAAGTTCTTCTAGCTCTACTTTTCGGGCTCTAACACCGTTGACGTTCCAAGAGGCGATCTGCAGGGCATCAGGCTTCACTCTATTGGCCATTCAGGGTTGGAAAGCCGTGAAGAGGAGGGTCATTGGGTCCGATTACACGTCGCGGGGCGCCTCTTCTTTTAGGTGTCAATCAGCCTCTACAATGGATGGGAAATTTTTGCACAGAGTGCACCTCGGGAACGTTGTCAATCAGCCTCTACATGGTCGGATGGAAATTACCGTCTCCGTGGCGGTAATGGAGATCGCGAGCCATCTGAGCTAAAGCCGCTCAGTGACTCGCTATCTGTTGTTACCTATTTGTACCCATTCTTGCGTTTGAGTTTCGGCATGAAGGGTATCAAAAGGGTAGGTGTCGACGATTTGTCGGCGGCGCCGGGGGTGGAAACAATATTACTCTTATGAGCGAAAGTGGGGAATTTTGTTCCTGCGCCAGTGGCGCGTGGGGGGATTTCATCCTCGCTGTTGCTGGAACTAGACGTAGACGGGGTTCTCGTCCTACGGGATGAATCGGGGAATACGCCAGTGGCGTGCGGAGTTTTTGTGTCTTCACCATAGACGATGGGTGTAAGGGGTATGTCTTCGCTGTAGACGTTAGGGGGTTGAGAAACTGCTTTCGAAGTAGTGATTGGGGAATGCCTGTGCGTCATGGCAGTGGCGCACAGGGGTAGCTCAGAGTCATCGCTGTTGACTGCGCTACGGGGAGTAGAAACATCGCCAGGACGGGCGATGGGGGCTGAAGTCGACGCCACGTCAGTGGCGTACGGGGGTGGAGAGTTTGGGGGCGAAATATCACTTTCGAACGGGACTTGCTCGATCGTGGGGAGAGAATTTCCCTGGGGGTAGGCCCGAAGTTGGTCTACGTGATGCAGAATGAGACGTGAGTCTCGCTTGATTTCGTAGATCGTAGGTGAGATCTTACGAAGAATGGTGAAAGGACCTTTCCACCTTGCTTCGAATGGTCTGCCGGCCTCAACTCGCGATTTTACCAGAACGAGTTGACCGATGTCGAATGACACTTTGGGGGCCTGCTGATCGGTGTATTGATCTTGGTATCGCTGTTGCGAGTGTAGTACTTCTTGCAAGATCTCGTGACGAACGTTGTGATTTTGACGTCGAAGTTCTACGTACTCTGGCGCTTGCCAGCTTCCTACTCGTGGGAGTTCATACCCTAATACCACCATCGATGGTGGGTAACCAATGGCGGCGTTTCGTCGTCCGTGTAAGATAGGCATGGTTTTTAATAGGTAGTAATCCCAAGTATTTGCCGGTTTGTCGATCATGAGAGTCATCAGCAATTTTTTGATTTCCTGTACCCTGCGTTCTGCAGGGTTTGCTTGTTGATGATATGCGGCCGAATAGGTGGGTTCGACCGCATTTCTCTCGCACCACGCGAGGTATTTGTGTGACGTGAATTGTGAGTCCTGGTCTGAGATAATTTGCCGAGGGATGCCGAAGAGCGTAACGTGCTCGTCCAATGCGCGTAATATGTCTTCTGTTTTAGACTCAGGGGTAGGGTAGACTCCGATCCACTTGGTCAGTACGTCCTCAATTAAAATGGCGAAACGATTTCTGTTCATTGTTAACGGGTAAGGTCCAAGAACGTCCACGCTTAGCATCTCGAAAGGCAGAGATGGGGTATGCGCCAGCATGGGCGTAGGTTCGGGCTTGCGTTTGGGTTTCACCATGGCACACGTACGACACTGGTTGACGTAGGACCGAACAAACGAATTTAACCCTTTCCAGTAAAAATAGGCCTCTATTTTTCTGGCGGTTTCGAGCATGCCTGGATGCGTTTCGCCATCATGGAAGTGTTGTAAAATTCGCTTCCTCAGCCTCTTCGGCACCATAATGAGTTTGCGGTTGTTGCTGAGTTTATAGATGACGTCGTTTTCAACGACGTGTTGCCGCACGAAGTTCTCTTCCCTTTCTGTCCCGTTATGATTTTGTTGGAGGTTCTTCCATTTCTGTATCTCTCAGCAGGAAATGGTTGGTGGCGTGTTTGCTTTTAACCTCGGTAAGGAGATCGACCTCTCGAAGAACGCTGAGTGCTTCCGGTCGCTGTGATTTCCAGTGGTAAACAGTGACGCGTACGTTGCTGCCCTGGAAGGTGTTATATAATAATTTCTTCACCCTGGACCATTGTAGGCCGTCTAGGCCGCATCCTATGTGAGGTATTGCGACGTCCATGATTTGATGGTCGGTTAGCTGAGTTTTGAGGTCGTTCAAGGCCTTTCGTAAGTTCTTGTAGGTGGGCTTCTGATGTGACTGGTTTTTTGTTACCAGGTAGAAAATGTGCTTGTTTTCTGCGTATAGGTGACACGCTTTTCCAATCGTGGGGTTCTGATTTTTTAATTTTTCGACTCCCTTGAATTTGGCCTTGAACACCTTAGCTATGCCCTTTCCCATCCGGAGATCAGCGGCGACACAGTGTGCCAGTGCCGTTCCGCTGTAGGTAAAAAGGTCGCCGTCGATTTCTTCGATGTTCGCAGTGTTTTTAAGAATGTTAATCTTAAACGACGGCGGTGCTAGCTTTTCCTCATCGGGTTCATGTGGCTCTTCTCCTGTGGGATATCGGGAGAGGAAATCAGGAAGCAGGTTCGAGGTGCCCGGGCAATGCTCCATTGTGAAGTTGTATTCTTGTAGGAGCAGGGACCACCTCGTGAGCTTTGCCTTCGCATCCTGATTTTTCCGCAACCATACTAGGGAGCGGTTGTCCGTCCTCAGGACGAACGGCGCATGCTCCAGGTAGACCTGGTACCTCCTGACAGTCCAGATTACCGCTAAACATTCCAATTCGTTGCAATGGTAACGTTTCTGGGCATTATTCAGGGAGGTACTTGCGTAGGACACTACCTGTTTCTGGCCCTCTGTATCTTCCTGATACAGGACCGCCCCTAGTCCGGCGAGGCTGGCGTCGGTCTGAAGGATGAATTTCCTTGAGAAATCGGGTCTGTGTAGCGTCAGTTTTTCCGTGGAGATGAAGTCCTTCAGCGCGTTGAAGGCCCGATCGCATTCAGCTGTCCATTTGAAAGTCGTGCCCTTCTTCAGCAGGGTGTTTAAGGGCGCGATCAACTGGGATGCGTTAGGGATATATTCCCTTATCCAGTTGACCGTTCCCATAAATTGCTGCAGCTGGCGTTTGCTTGTGGGAGGATTAAAACTGATCACTGCTTCTCTGTGTTTTTCTTGTGGCTTCGTAGTTTTTCCTGCGATTACATGACCGAGATACTCCAACTCGGTTTAGGCGATGCTGCACTTGGTTGGCGAAACTATGAGTTGGTGCGTGCGCAGTCGCTCAAATACCAATCTAAGGTGGTGCTCGTGCTCTTCCTTAGATTCGGAGTATACGAGTATATCATCCAGATACACTTTCACACAGACGTTGATTAGTCCCGGGAATACCTCTCGGACCATCAGGTTCTGGAATGTCGAAGGTGCATTCCTGAGCCCGAAAGGCATTACCCGGAACTGGAAGGTTGCTCCTTCCGGGGTCATGAACGCTGTCAGCTTTTTGGATTCTTCTTCAAGGGGCACCTGCCAGTACCCCTTTTTTAGGTCCAACAGCGTGAAGACGCTCGCTCCGCCGAGTGTCTTGAGCGTCTCGTGGATGTGTGGTAGAGCCGAGGCCTCGTGTTCCGTTATTTCGTTGAGGTTCCTGTAATCAATACATAAACGCGGCTCCTTGCCAGGTCTCTCTATTATAACGGGTGACGACGAGTATTGACTATGGCTGGGCTCGATAACGCCCGCCTCGAGCATCTCTTGTATTTGCTGGTACATTATGGCACGCTTACGGGGGGACATAGGGTACGCCTTTTTGTGCACAATTTTGTTCTGTGTAAGGCGAATCACGTGCCGCGTGGTTCTCGTTAGATTGATGTTAGGCCTATTACTGAAGAGGTCCGCGAATTCGGCCACGACCGGAGACAGAACGTCGGAGAAATTTTTTGGTGCCGGGAGCTCCAGACCTGAGTCCACTTGGCGATTCTCATTTCTCCTCTGTTCCCAGTATACCGTCTGCCGGATCTTCGTTCCTAAATATACGCAGTTTTGCGCGTAATCTATGTGCGCCTGATTTGCGTGTAGGAACGGATTACCCAGAATAATTTCTTCGTTCAGGTTGGGTAGTACGTGGACCTCAGTCTCATAGACTTGATTATTAATGGATATCTTCACGGTGGCGCTCCCTTGTGCCGTCACTGCTTGTTCGCCGCAAGCCATAGCGAAAGTTGCTTCGTTGCGCATGGTTTCTTTCTGCGCGACGAACAGCGGAGAACACGCGTTGCACGTAGCTCCTGTGTCGATAACAGCCTGCGTTACTTTGTTGTTGATCGTGATGGTTATTTTAGGTAATGTTTCGACCTGTTGTAGGGTGTAGAGTCTATCGACCGGATTTCGAATTTGCGTCATCGCTTCGGCCCAGTCGTCCGAGAGCGGAATTATCGCCCTGTCTACTGGGGGCGTGGCTGCTGAGGGTTTTGTTCCCTCGATCTACGCCTCTGGAGTCTGGAGCCCTCCAATTTCGTGGATTTTCATATTCAGGCCTGGGATAATTCGGACGTTGCGTGGGCGGCGTAGGTGCCGTGTATCGCCTGTTCTCCGTGCACCTACTTAAATCTGCTTCGACTTCTATAGCCCTTTCTAATAATTCTTCTGTATCCTGCGGCGGAGGATGACGGAGTTGTACTGCCAATTCTGGCAACATTCGTCGCAAAATTGTCTTTATGACGTCCCTCTCGGTTTTCCTGGGATCGTACCGAGCGAACAGACGTTTCTTCTCGGATATAAAATCCTCGACCCTTTCGCGAGGTTTTTGTGCGTCTCCGTATAGCCTTGTTATCATTTCTACGGCCTCATCGTCTGATTGGTATTTTCTCATAAATTTTGCTACGAGAGAGGGGTAAGGCTCTTGAATTAGTAAGTAATTCGTAGCCCATTTGTGAGCTCGGCCCCTAGTTTGCTCGACGAAGGTTTCTCGCTGCTCACTCTCGTCTGTTATATTCAGGCGTAAAAAATACTTTTCTAGCTGATTTATGAAGTATTTAGGGTCTTCGGTACCGTTACCCTCGAATACGGGTAAACTCACAGTTCTTCTAGCGCATTCGTTATTCATGCGTTCCATTTGCGCAGACCAGGCAGCGAATACTTCCATCATCGTTTTATTCTGGTCTTTTTGCGCGTTATTCTGTTGATTCCCTGCCATAGGAATACTATCTGGAGGGTTAGGTCTCGTATTAGTCGGGGCAGATACCGGTACGTTGGTATCTGCAGGTTGCGTAGCCACATATACGCCGTTATCCAGGTCAAGATAATATTGTCTGAAAGCGCCTTCAGCGGCGTGTCGTGGTCTATCAAGCGTCGGCCTGAGAACCTGCGGCGAAAGCAACGGCATCGACGGTGGTGGAGATGTTACCGTTCGAGTGGACGTTTCTGATCGTTGATCGTCTTCCAATGGTGCCTCGGAGCGAGCCGTTTCCGCGGTCTGGACCGTTTCCGTGGTGTTGTATTCCGACATTATTCCTCGCGCGCGACGCGTAGGAAAATAAACGAACGTCGTGGTTAGGCCACCGAACTGTCGCGATCGAACTGCGTGTTCAGAGTCGAGATGTGACCCGAGTTGTCCCTCGAGCGCCCGGACTATGAAGTGGTTCGATATACACCCAAAATTTGCTAAGTTTTTTGTGTGAAATTTTTACCTGTCGAAAAAAAATTGGCCAGGGGTTTCTTTGTATTTTGGAGAAACTACTGGCTGTACGAGAAAAGATATGAGTTAAATAAGATTTTTGGCTACGTAGCCCCTGTAATTTTTGGAAGAAATACGTGCCCTGAAAATAAGAATTTGACAAAGTATGCGCTCTGAAAGAAATAGAATTTGGAAAAAATTTACGCTTTGAAATAAAAATTTTAGAAATTGCGCTCTGAAGCGGAATTTATAAAAGATTTAAATTTGGAAAAAATTTGACCATATGGCCTCCTGTAAATTTGAAAAAATTGAATCTAGAAAAGTTAATTTGATTTTATAAGTTTACTAAAATTTTAAAGTTAATTATTTTTCAATTCCAGAAAAATTTGGACAGCGGTTCCCCTAGGTTTTGTTGAATTTTACTGTAAAAACTGTTTACTGTAGTTTTTTTGCAGCTTAATCGCAAAAAATTTGAGCAGGGGTTCCCCTGTATTTTTCTGAATTTGAGTTTGTAAATATGGTTAAAAAAGATTTAAAAAATTTTGAAAGATTTTCCTGAAAAAAAAGGTAAAAAGTTTGGCGAAAATATATGTCAGAAAGTTTCTGAAAATTTGGGCAGCGGTTCCCCTAGGTTTGCTGAAAGAGAACACTTTGGCGCAACGCAAGTAAAATATCACACTTTTCACGGATAATTTTCGTATGCTATAATAAAAGTAATTTTGAATGTACTGTATACTTCTTCCAATTTATTGCTATTTATTAGGTCTTGACTAAAGAACTATAGGCCCCTCTAGTTGGGCGACATGTACAACTCTCCTTTCTCGTTTTGTACGAGAATATAAAAAAAAATAAAAATGAATGCCCCTTAGAGGAAGAGCTGCGACGCTACTGTACGTAGCTCGAAAAGTACTTCCTTTTTGTACAATAAAAGGAAATGGTAAATTCTTGGTAAAAATGAATGCAGATTTGCCTAAGGGCGCCACTGGTGGATTTTAGGGCCACCAGACCCGAGCTAGCTGTGTTGAGAAAGACTCCTCTCAATTATGGGGGTGACTTCGGGGGCCTATAGCAACAAATTATCGGAAGTATGTAGATAATTTTGTGCGCAGAATTTTGGTTGTAATTTCTTACCACTTGTAAAATTTTGTATAGTAATCCAAGAGAGTAGTCCAAATGTTCGTGATGTTAATCCAAAAGGTAAATAAGCAGGTAGGTATCCCAATTTGGGAATAAAAACACAGTATTTTAATTTAAGGCGACGTAAGGAAATGAAAATTCTGTGGCAAACGTCTTAATAAATAAATGTGAATGCGAAATAAAAATGTATGCCTTGATAATAAAAATAAAACGAACGATTCTCCAAATAAATAAAACAATTCGCGACTGCGGATATTAAATATTATTTAATTTAGGTAGCCCGTACAATATTAATCGTTAGGCAAAGCCAAAAGCCAACGATCAATATTATTGACGAAAATAACTAAGAACGTATTACGGCGAAGCGCGAATATTAATCTTTTTGCTAAAATCCAAAACTAGCGCAAAGATTAATATTTCGTAGAATTTGGTAGGTACCAAAGGTGAAGTTGGATTTAACGAAAGTAGAATTCTGATTTTAACACGGTGAGCGACTAATATCAATGTTGTTGTTAGGGAACAAATAACGATTGATATTAAGATGTTTGAAGTTGAATTAACACGGAGCGATGTCGAGTTGACGGTTTCGCGAATCTGGGACAACTGTTGTTGTTTGCCCATATATCAGCGATATTTATAGTCGCTTATAGGGAAGCAACTAGACTCCACCTTTTCGTGACGTTAGCTATCTCGCGGCGCGATTGGCTAATCCCCTGCGTGAAGCGCAGAACATCTAGATATACTCTCATGCAAACGGCGAGAGCGTGTGCATTTGCTGGCGATCTATTTCTGCCGACCGGACTGAGCGTTCGACCGAAGTTAAGCAACGCTCAGTCCGGACGGCATTCTGGATGGGGAAGTTTTTTGTCGACGCGGCGAATTCTAACTTTTGTTTTAAATTATTTGGTAGATGTTTAGGTATGCAAAAGATAAGATCTTTTGCAAGATATTACTGATTTCTGCGGGTCAGACATACATTTTTCTTGCGGTACATAACAACACACAACAGTTTACCCGCGCTTCTTATAACTTTCAAATTTAAAATTAATCGCCATGAAGGTGAAAAATCCGATGGCGAACGTCGAAGTCTGCTTCGCAATGATTTATTAATTTTATTATTATTGATGTAACAGGACAAATTGCCTAAATTTGCAGCTACATCACTTAATTTAAACATAACATTCAGTATAGTCTTAAATACAAATAATAAGTATATAATATAATCAATAAATGCATATTTCATAGAAAGAAAAAATATCAAATGAAACGTAAAGAAATCATAAAGAAAAGGGTGTAGTGTTGTAATTCACTACACCCTTTGATGATACACGGTGGAATACCATCAGGACCGGGCGACTTTTTTGGTTTTAACTTTTTAAGGGATAATCGAATATCTTCCAAAGCAATATTATTGAGATGCAAATATTCTGTGGTGTCATTATTATTAGTGTTTGCTAGATTTAAGTCATATGTAGCTTCATCACCAAAAACCGATTGAAAATACGCCCTAACGTCAAAGAAACGCCCTAACCAACTCCGCACTCCAATTAGCGGGGACCCTGCGACCGCCGTGTTCGACAACCCACACTAGTTGAGTCATCCAACACGACGGTCTCTTTCCGTCAATTCCTATTCTATCTTCGTAGCCATTTTCCTACGTATCAACTTTTTCCTGTCTTCCACACCCTTGCATTAAATGCCTTTCATTTTTCAATGTCTATATCATATTTGTCTTTCCAACCCTTCCCTCTCCTCTCTCAACTCACTCTGGTTCAAACTCCACCTCTATCTATCCTTACTAAGTCAAATCCGAGTCTTTACCTAACTTTAATTCCCACAAAGTCTTTCCCGCACTTTAATCCCATAAAACTACTCCTGTCAAACACTATTCAAACCTCCAGCAACAATCCGATTAAGCCCGCGAGTGAGGCCCTCTGGCATTGTGCTTTCTGCTTTAATGTCTTCCCTCTATTCCAAATAGCTTCACAGTCAGTTGTGAGAGCCGGCAAGGTGGTGTGTCACTCTTTCAGATCACGTGTCGTCCCTACCGACCCTCCTGACTATTCCGCCAGCGCCCTGAAACACCCTGTCACTTTAAGTCACATAAAATCTTTTCTTTCCCTCCACTCTTAAAATCTCCAAATTCCATACTCCCCCCCTAGTCACATCCGATGTTTAAATCCAAGTCAGGTCCTGCATGTCGGGTGGTGGGGCTTCACTGGTGTTATGCGAAACGATTTTTGTTTGATGATAGGTACCTCTTCACCCACCACTCTCCAACATGCCTGCTTGGTCCGCGACCGGTTATCCGGCAACCCTGATTACTGGAAGGCGTGCATAGGCGTGTTTTCTAACAGAACAAGCTTCTGCGACAGCTTAACCAGGTCAGGGCCTCCCCTATCCGCCACCTGGGGACGCGCCCGATAGCAGTATAAGCTCTGCTATGGGAGTGGGTAGGGACAGGGAATCTCGTTAATCCATTCATGCGCGTCACTAGATGACGAGGCATTTGGCTAGGTTCTACTATGGATCACATATCCTTAGAACTTTCCACATTGTACGAGTGTGGTGGCCCTTAACAACAGTATCCGGCTGTGAGCTTAGACTAAAGGCGACTTTTGATTCAGCTCTTATTTGCACGGGATACCCAACCAAAGAATCCTCGCATCCCTTCGCTTCCCAACCATCTAGGACTCACAGTCTACCACTCTGTATCTTAACCACAGGGAATGCCTTCATCGGGCTTACAAAAATTACATACCTAAGCAGAGCTCGCACGGAGGTGTAAAGGCGGGTATCCATATGAGCCAATGCCCCGTAACGTAACACCGAACATGTTACAGAGTGTTGCAAGATGACACGGCACACATTTTGAATCTATTTGATTTTTGGCCGTGTCAATCCCCTCGTAACGTAACCGAGTGGGGATACGCCACGTACGTGGACATGTTCTCGATGCACATCAAGGCCCACATCAAGGTCTTTTAATCTGACTTCAGCAATATGAATGCCGCTCTGCAGTTACAGCTAGCAGCAGCTTCATATATTTGGTCTCCGATTGAAAACGCAGTTCGCCGGAGGGCGCCGTAGCGCTTCTCCGCCTGTGGGGTACCGCGCCTAAATGTAAAATCTAACTCTGCCGCCACAGGAGGACATTCGCCATACTTATCCTCCACTGTGACTCGCTTTTAGAGTGTTTCAGCACTACTCTGCTATCTCACCTCCTTAGGGCAATAAGGCCTTTCAGGAGGCGAAGGCATACACATTAAAATAATAAATAGTCTAATAAATAAGATAATAAATAATAAAAAGTAATAAATAGGTTTAAAAGCGTGTCTGTTGTAAAGAACAGACACGTGTTCGGACAAGCACACATTTAAATCTATGTTGCTCCGCGCGGAGTAACTAACCCTCTAAAGCTTCGTGACTGGGAGTTTTTTTCTTGCCATACTAGTGACTACCCGTCGGGTAGATCTCTAGCTGGCCGAGGGCGGGCATCGTAGTCCATGAAAGTATGGTAAATTACAATGAAGCTACGTAGTGCTATCAGCGAAACCGTCTGTAGCACTGAGCGATTAACAATGCCAAGTTTGGCAAGAGCTGCCTTGTCGTCTCCTTGGGAATAGTCCCCCTCGTTCCTACCACAATCGGTAGGACTTCTCCATGGGCTCCATAACGACCTTGGAGGTCGGGCAGCAGTCGAGAATATTTCTCAATTTTGCTAGTGCGTCCCTGCGCGAGGTAATCATTGTCTTCGTGGCGGACTGTTACGTCGACCACGTAGGCCCCTTTCTGGTTTCGTACTACCAGATCGGGTTTGAAATTTTCTCCCGAGGGGAGCCGGATGAACGGCTCTCTCGTGACTGCTGTCCGAACGTATCTTTTTATTATGTTTGTCACAACGACCTTCTGTATTCCATTGTGACAAGTGAACAACCACCGGTATCTCAATGTCCGGGTCATTCGCCACTTGTCCACACCGAACCCTGCCAGTATCCCTCAAGAATATCATAAATCTAAATGATCTAAATTTGTGTTGATTTAGGTCACAAAAACCATGAATGTTTACATTAGACAAAGTTCGCCATTTTTATTTATGTTATACCAAGTTGCCATACAACCAACCTATTCCTGTAAGTACCTTTAAGGTAGGAAAATCCCAGTATCTTACTTATAATAAGAGGCGTACAGGCAGGGGGTATGTGTACATCATTGGGAGTAGAAAATGCACCCCAGTTGTTTCTGAATGCGCTGGTACCGTCAAATGGGGTGACTTCGAACATTTTTTCCCGATTTTTGCTTGCAAATTCTAAACCATTAGAGGAAAGTCTTTGCAATTTTCGGCTAAAATGCCCCTGACATTACTTGATATATTGGTCACTTCAAAACTGTCAGATGTTTTCTAGTTTTTTTTGTATATTTTTTCAAATGCTGTCCGAAGTCACCCCAGTAGGTGGGGTCCCCTTTGCTGAGAGGTGACTTCGGACAAAATTTAATTTATTTTTTTTCCCAGCACTGGAAAGATGTCACTTTTAAGAAATTTAAAAACGTAATAACTCAAAATAAACTTTATTTTCTGCAAACAAAACAGTGATTCTTTTTATAACATTTTTTTTGTTACAAAATAAATATAAAAATAAAATATGTATGAACATTTGAAACTTGAGTTCATATAGTTATGGTAAAAGCTGCAATTTTACTCTACAAAAATATCTGGTAAATTTGTAAACTTATATCTATCTCTTCGAAACTGCAGACAGGACACCTTTTGTACAATTTCTGATTTCGCAACAATTCCTTCATCAGGAATATTTGGAAAATGAAAGAAATTATCATCTCCGCTCTTATTATTTCGGAAAAGGAAACAAGATAATTCTCACCTTCTGTATCTAAAATCCTAGCAATATAAAATTTGCATCTTGAAGAATTGTGTACAGGAAGTTTGACTAATGTAAAATCATTTACTTTTATATTTTTGTCTTCAATACAGTCTTTTATATTGTTGCTCTCTTCTTCTTCTGAATCAGATATATCCATATAATTACAGCTCTTGTCAACTCTGTCGCGTGTTTCCTTTGAAGCCAACCGACCCAGTGGCTGGGATTCTGAGTCTGAATCATCAGAAGGAATGGGTTGACTAATTCGAGATTTCTGCAAACCGCTCGAGGACGGAATATTTTCCAAACTTCTTAGTGGTTGATTCACGAATTCAGGTTGCAAATCTTCAAGATTGACTGGTCTTCCTGCTGGAACATTGACTTTCTTGCGTCTGTTTGGTTTTGTTTGTGTCGTAGGTGATCGGTTTTCTTTCAGAAACTCCAGCAATGATTTGTCGATTTCACAATTTTGTAGACCTTCTTGAGTTGTCAGTTTCTGTGGCAGTCGTTTCAAAACTTGTTGCGGATCGAACGGTGAAATGCCACAAGCTCGAAATCCCGACAAAATATTTTTCTTTACATTAGCTTCAATCGCTTCTAAGGTGTTCTGGAGAAGTTTTGGAAAGTCGCGTTTTTGAAATGGACCCTTTCGCTTGGTTTTCCATTCAGTCAGAATTCGTCTCCATGCCTTCTTAAGGGGTGCAAAAAAGGCCACATCTAGGGGCTGGCAAACATGCGTAGAATTAGGTGAAAGTAATATAAATTTTATATGACGAGCACATTCCTCAATGACTTCTAGAGTTATGTGGCTAGATAAATTGTCCCCGATTAAAATTTTTGGACCATCTTTTTGTCCAAAATATGGTAAAGCAATCTGCCTAAACCATTCCACGAAAGTTCTTGATTCAAACCAACCCGACTTGCTCACACTATAACCGCATCCACTGGGTCCATTTTCTTCCCATTCTTGATAGCGATGTTTTGTTTATAAACCACGAATGGTGGGAGAAGTTCGCCACTTGCAGAAGCTGACATCATAACACTTATGCTAGATTTTGAGGAATCCATTATTCTATCACAATGTTTTGAACCCCGTTTACAGATAACTTTGACATTTCCCAGATCATCGCAGAAATTCGTTTCGTCATAGTTTACAATCATTGCTGGGTCCACATTCTCGAGAGACACTCTTAGTTCTTCAAAATATTCTTTCAAAGTGGTTTCACTCACTTGGCACGATATCTTTTTATATTCTGGCAAAACCGTATTGTAAGGCCATGGTGTCGAGATAAAAATGACTTCATCTAGTCAATTCCTGGAAGATTCTCTTTGAATTTCTTTATGGTGATTCCTTTCGTATCCAGATGTTGTTTGACTATCATTCGAACATCATACTGAGTAAGGGGAAATCCCTAATCAGCAGCCGCTTCAATTGCCATGGATAATCTTTTTTCTTCTCCCGAAGATAGCAACGTCTGGCCAGCAACTTTCTTGGCATGAATTTTTCTTATTTTGTCAGAGATGGTAGGTAGACTTCGGTACATTATAAAATTCAGCGGCTTCTCTGATAGTTTTTTAATAGTGACAAATGTTGAAAAATGACGTTTTTATTGATATTGAAAGAGCAGTAAGTGATGCCATCATTGAACTGTTATTCTTTTGAAAATACTTACCTATAACTACACAAAATAACATGGCCAACAGCAGTATCTGTAAATTTTTCTAACAACTCAAAGGCAGATGGCAGTATATGCCGGGTTAGCACTTACTGTGATTTACCTTAGTATATCATTTGCAGTTCAAAATAATATACTCGGGCAAATGGCAGTATGTGCTTGCGGTAGTAAGATACTGCCATTTGCCTACCGCAGACATATCAGTTTACATTGTTTGTTCTCTAAGTACAGACCTGTTACTATCTACTCTCTACAATAATTAATAAAACTGTGTATCATAAAATTGTTTTAAGTGTGAAAATATAGTGGGCTGTTGACTAATCTTCTAATAAACAGCAATATATCGCCAACGAACACATAAAATCGTAGATGTGGCCTGTCGCGAGCATAAAAAAACGGCGCGAAATTTGGGGTTAGGTTATTTACCACCTACGGATCAAAATAATGTTGATGAAAATGGAATTAACAACAATAAAGGTAAGAGAAATTGTATTCCATTATTGAATTAATAAGCTGTTAATTTATATCTAAATAGAAATATATCGCCAACAAACACAGAATATCAAAGATGTGGCCTGTACCCAGCACAAAAGAACGGCGTTAGAAAGTTTAGGGTTACGTTGCTTACCACCTACCGAACAAAATAATATTGAAGTAATATTAACAATAATAAGGGTAAGAGAAAATTACATGTTTAATGCAATTTTGTTACTTAGTCATTGTTTCAAGATGGTTATTTCCGAAATAATGCGCCCTTGATGAGCAACGATCAAGATTCCTCAATGTGTCCGAAGTCGAATGAGTTGAATAAGAGCTTATTTGAGACTATAGAAAATTGTGATTTTACTGCAAAGGTATTATTCCAAATTTTAAATGACTTTTAGATATTACAATTAGTTCCATGTGTAACAAACAGTACTTGTTCTAGGAAAATTCTTTGGCGACCACTTCGAAAGAAAGCCAATGTTTAGTTCCACTTCAAAGTGTTCATAATGAATCTTATGGCACATTATTAACAAATGCAGTCGGTTCTGAATTAGAGGTATTTAGTACTTATGAATACATCGATTCAAAGGTAATAACGTTGCCGTATCAAGCAGAAATCAATTAAACTAAATAGTTGTTAATCAGTGATATATGAAATTTATTATTATTTTATGTAGTGTTTAGTTTACTCTTTGATTTACATTAAATGTAGCAAGGCTATTACCGAAGCTATTACTCTAAAACCGTTTACTTCTGCTTACAAATATTTGAAGTATTTCGTTTTTATGTAATTAACGGTGTTTTTTATTCAAATTTTAGGAAAATTAATTTGCAGAAACCACTTTTGCAGACGAAAGACGTTTTATTTCACTCCAAAATGTTCAAATAGAATCTATCGTTTTTACAGACATCATCGTTTTTACAGACCTGAGTTAGAGGTAACTGAATTAGGGCTTATTTCATTTTATTTTAAAATAATTTTATTTGATGTTTCAAATAGGTGCCTATTATTAGTGGAAACATTTCTTCCGAAGGGTTAGATTATTATTTTGAAACTTACTCCGATAATTCAGTGGCGGATCCCAATTTTGAAATTCCTAAAAATTCCTCGAATATTAGTTCAGCGGAAGGGGAAGAAACTGACACGGATACGTCGGAAATTTCAACTAAAAAACAAAAAAGAAAAGAGGGGTAACAAGAGAGTTCCAGCAGTTGCCGAAGAAGTAGTTGAAGAGGAAAGTCCTACAGAGAAAATTTCAAGACCAAAAAAGAAGAGATTACGTAGGGATTCTGAGAGGCGTGAGAGGAGACGGCACTTCTTAAACATTTCGGCGATCAACGAGATGAAAGTCTCCTTGCATCCAGTTTACTAAATACCTATCAAATGCCGAACGAAAGTTCACAAGAATTTCACCAGCGCATTTTACATATTCAAAATCAAATGATTCAACAGGCCCAACTTAAAATACAAAACCCCGTAAACTTAACCTTTAAAATCACAGAAATAGACAATAAATGCCTAAAACAATTTATATATGGATCCAGAGCACCATATAGTGCCATATAGTAGAGACATACTCTGCATACCCAAAAACCAACTTCTATCGACAATGCCCTACTTATATGTCATGAGGAAGATTCGGCCCGAGATTTAATGCACACTATAGATACTTTAAGAATATCTAAATTAAATATTTCACGTAATTCTACTACAAATTTACCGAAAAAATTTTCACAGCAAAATACTTCAAATAATATCTCCAAGCCTAAGCATCAAAATAACGAATATTTTCAGAGGCAACAGTCACAACCTCAGTTCAAACAGTTTCCATATAATATTAATGCCCCAATGCCACCTAAAATCTACCCCACAAATGCTCAAACTTGTCATAATCCAAAGCCGCATTCTGACATAGCAAGACTTCTAGACCTTATGAACCCACCCCAATGTCAATTCAATCTACAGTTCCCACACAACGCTCTAATGCAACTCGAAATTTTTCACATCGAGAACTGCATAATATCGAATCAAATCCACACAACCATTCAAACGAATATTTAGAAAATCCCCAAGATATAATTTACTGGACTACATAAAGTTATTAATGCAGATTTAAATTTAAAAATACCCTTATTTGAAGAGTTAGGTATAAAAGATAACATTTTGTTAAGGATAGTCCCATGGCATGATAGATTTGATTTATTGATAGGTTCCAAAGACTTTTTCAAACTTCAAGCTAATATTAATTACAAAAATCAATTTATTGAGCTAAAAGAGGTGAAAATTCCATTTTACCTAGAATACAATAATAAAAACATTTCTATTAATAATACTGAACCTAACATATTATCTATACGCACTTTAATCGAAAACGGAGACGTTTATATACCCGAATTTACTTATAATGATATCACCATACCTGAATGTTTTGCTACCACTTGTAATGGCATAGCAAACATTCCATTTTTTAATCCAAGACAAGTTCAAATTAATTTTCATGAACGTTTAAATGTACTTCCTTGTGAATACTTTCATGAAGAAAAACCGTCAAAAGACCCTTCAAAGCCAAATATATCTGAACAAATTCGTACTACCCACCTAGATTCTGATGAAAAACAAAAAATTACCCAAATTTGCCATAAATTCAAAGACATTCTATTCCGAGACTTGCGATTTAACATGTACAAACCATGTTAAGCATACTATTAGAACCAACGACGAAACCCCCATATTTACTAAATCTTTCAGACATCCTAACAGCATGCAACATGAAATCTAACGACAAATTGACAAACTTCTGAAGGACAACATTATTCGTCCATCTATTTCTCCCTATAGTTCACCAGTATGGATCGTCCCAAAAAAGGCCGACGCATCCGGAAAAAAGAAATTTCGAATGGTTATGGATTACCGCCGTTTAAATGAAAAAACAATAGAAGACAAATATCCCCTGCCCCGTATAGAAGAAATTCTGGACAATTTAGGTAAATGCACATACTTCTCGACTCTCGACCTTGCTCAGGGATTTCATCAAATAGAGATGTCTCCCGAATCCATCGAAAAAACCGCATTTTCTGTTAACAATGGTCATTACGAGTGCCTTCGTATGCCATTCGGTCTCAAAAATGCCCCCGCGACTTTCCAGAGAATGATGGATTCCCTTCTCCGCGATTTTCAATACAAATCTTGTTTCGTCTACATGGACGACATCGTTATATTCTCCCGATCATTACAAGGACACCTCATTCATCTGTCACAAATTTTTTCCAAGCTCCGAGAAACCAATTTAAAAGTCCAATTGGACAAGTCCGAGTTTCTTAGAAAGGAAGTATCCTTCCTAGGTCACATCATAACACCTGAAGGTATAATCCCAAATCCAATAAAAATCGACGCTATACAACGTTTTCCTATCCCAAAATCGACCAAAGAAATCAAATCTTTCCTAGGATTAACTGGTTACTATCGAAAATTTATACCCTCTTTTGCTAAACTAACTCAACCTATGAGTAAATGTTTACGAAAAGGAGAGAAAATTGATATTACTAACCCCGAGTATGTAGAAGCATTCGAGATATCCAAAAATGCTATCTGCAATGCCCCAATTTTAACATACCCAGACTTTAAAAAACCTTTTGTCTTGACTACTGATGCAAGTAATGTTGCAATTGGCTCAGTACTTACACAGAACAACAAGCCTATAGCATACTATTCTCGCACGTTAAACTCCACTGAAAGAAATTTCTCAACCATAGAGAAAGAACTCCTTTCCATACTCGCTTCATGCAATCACTTCAGGCCCTACGTTTATGGCAGACACTTCACTATAGAATCTGACCATCAACCACTTGTTTGGTTGAGCAAAATAAAAGAACCAAATTCTCGCCTTACTCGATGGAGGCTTAAATTAGAAGAATTTGACTTTGATGTAGTGTACAAGAAAGGTAAAGACAACGTAGTTGCCGATGCTTTGTCACGCATTGAATTAAACTTTAATGAAACAGACTCCATTGCCCCACAATGCCCAGATGAACCCAATCTCTCAGAACTAGACAATATCATTAACGACCTTTTAAACGATCCCAATAACCCAGAAATTGACGAACAACAATTAAACGAATTACTAGAAACCTGCCACTCAGTCTCAAACGACGATGATGGTTTAGTGATTCCCATCACAGAATCCCCACTAAATTTTTTCAAAAACCAATTAATTTTCATATAAAATGATTGCCACAAAAACCCTAAAATAACTGGCAAACATTTATTTAATAAGTCCAAAATAAGAAAAACAATATCTTTCCCTTACAACAAACTCACAGATGCTCTTTCCGATATATGTTTTCACCACATAAACCCAAATGAAGCAACCTGCATATTTATTTTTAATGACAACATTAAACGAGAAATACTTGACATTTTAAAAGCTACCATAAAATCCACAGTAAAACTAGTAATTGCAACAAAAATTCTAACAGATCTTGAAACTATCGAGGAACAAAAACAAACTGTGACAAACTATCACAACCAAAATCATAATGGAATAACTGCAACAATTGCTAAAATCAGACAAAAATACTATTTCCCGAAAATGACTGACCTTATAACATCCATCAAAACACATGCGACGTTTGTCAGCAAGCCAAATACGAAAGAAATCCCTACAAGCCACAATTCCAAGGACCTATGATTTTTTCAAAACCATTCGACAATATCTGCATGAACACCTTTACTTTCAAAGGCTCAAAATTTTTGACATTAGTTGACTCCTTTTCCAAATATGCGCAAGCATATCATATTAAAACTACCACTGCAACAGAAATTTTAAATAAATTTCGTCATTTCATATCTCACCACGATAGACCCAAACGAATTACTTGCGACCAAGGCACAGAATTTAAAAACAAAACTTTACAAGAATACTTTTCTATGCTTAATATAGAAGTTCACTATACAACTCCTCACAACCCCAACTCAAATTCTTTCATTGAAAGGGTACATTCAACACTTCTTGAAAAACTCCGAATACTAAATATCAAAAACCCTACAGAAACCCCTAGGAATCAAATGATTTCAGCAGTATGGATATATAATCAGACAATCCATTCTTCAACAGGTTTTTCACCATTCTCAATACTCTACGGCCCATATAAAAATGAAATAGACTTTTCATTCTCCCCCCAAGTATATGAAAATTATACACAGAAAAGATTTCACGAAATTCAACCTTTTCTTAACGACATTCAAACAAAAATGAGAAACAAAGAAACTGCTGTCTTACAACGCAGAA
Organism: Tetropium fuscum; assembly: GCA_964058915.1. NCBI lineage: Eukaryota > Metazoa > Arthropoda > Insecta > Coleoptera > Cerambycidae > Tetropium > Tetropium fuscum. Next base: position 24,994 of record CAXKVY010001644.1, read on the forward strand.
ACGAGAACAGAGAACCAGAAATTAACATTGAACAAAATGATAATGTTTACTTAGCTACAAACATTCGCAACAAACATTCCCCAAGATACAAAAAAACAAAACTAGTTAAACAAAGACACCATACAGCCACCTTGTTAACAAAAAATAATAAATTAACTTCCAGTAATATTCAAAAAATTAAAAGAATAAGAAAGACTCCCTTGTTACAGGATTCTCCTTTCACAAGCGGCAATACTTCTTCAAATCCACCCAATTAAGTCACCAGGCTTTTACCCCGAACAACTAGGTATAGCAAAAACCCTTAATTATTATCACAAAATCTACTTTTCCTATAACCTTAGAACTATTCAAGAAGACTTAGAAAATATTACATTGAGTGCAAATATTATTCTTAAAGAGAAACCAGAATTCTTAAATCTCCTAATAGGAAGACAAATCTTTAAAAAACTTGAAACTTTAACACATAAAGTAAACAAATTAATTAACGATAAACGCAATAAACGAGGTCTTATTGATGGACTCGGTCATGTTATTAGATTTATAACAGGTAACCTTGACCATAATGATTTAAATAATATCAACCAAAATATACTTACTTTCACAAAATCAAAATACAATGAACAAAAGATTATCACAAAGTGACTACTCAGAGCTAGATTTGCTTTCAGAAAATCAGAAGCACATTGCCTCAATTATCAATACATAAAATTCAAATTTTAGTGCATTTTCATTATTTTCTTGTTTCATTAATATTAAATCTCTTACTAAAGCATCTTGGTCTCGTTGATCTCCGAATGTAAATACCATGGCTTTTTTAAATTCCGGCCATGTTTTTAAATTTCTGACAGATATTAGTTGTGCAGCTCTTCCAACTAATTTATTTCTTATCTGTGCCATAAGAAATGAATTAAAGGCATGATCGGTTGGTCTTCCTATTGAGTTTAGTATGTTTTCGCAAGCGACTATGAAGTTAGAAATTAAAATTGGGTCTCCATTAAACGGTGGAACCGTGTCCAAATAATCTCTTGATTGTTGGTTACGACATTCTCGATTGATTCCGTGTGGGTAATTCTATTCTTCGTTGAGTTGGTATATTTTGAAATTGGGCAGCTAAATTTTCAATAGATACGTCGGGGTTTGACATTAAATATAATTTTGTATCGTAGAATAAATAAGTTTTGATTAGTATATTAAATAATTCACTTTATTTTAATCGTCGTTTTAAGTGTAACGCAAGTTACACGTTTAATTACAACGAGGGACGTACCTGGATAAATCAAGCAAGTGCTCTATCGTAACAATGTGGAACTATTGTTAGCGGGGCAGTAGATTTTAAGTTTTATTTTAAAACCTTATAACTAAAAGCATATATTTTGTTAATGTTATGTCACGAAACAGCTTTCAGCCTGCTAAGTCCAGCTTACTTACAGTCTCGAAAAACATAAAAACATTGAAATTCTTCCCTTCTGGATTTCTCGGTTTCTTGAATCTTCTTAAATAGGGACTACTTTTTCTCCAACCGGGAGTGGCTTGGTCCTGGGGGTACTTCTTCGTTCTTCAGGGCGGATACTGGAAGCAAGTGGAAACCAGCGTCTTTTCGATTTTCGGATACGACTCTTCTTATATCCCACTTCTGGCACCAGTTACGCGTTTTGCGGTAACAACTCTGTTTTTAAAAATTAATTATAAACTTTTTAATGAAATAATTACAATGTTAATTTAAATACAGAGGACTTTATTGTTCTACAAACAAATAGCAAGTGTTAATGATGGGATGTAAGGTATAATATATAATCTCGGTTGTCTATGTCAGCGGTTTCATATTCCATACGATAAGGGGACGTTCATCTGCATAACTCGGGCGCTTAGCTACTTTCCACCTTTCCGGGAATTTCTGTCCTTTTAGCATACCATTGAGCATGCTCCACATCATCTTAGGTTCGGCTCGTGCTGCCTCAATCACCGCTTCAAGGGGGGGATGCCATCCTGCCCGGGCGCCTTTCCCCTCTTTATACCGGCGATGGCTTCCTCCAGTACTTTCATAGCGAAAGGCTCTATTTCGTCCTGCGGCACCTTCTCTTACCCTTCGGCTGTATTGCTGCCTCCTTCCATGTCGAATAGGGCCGACGCTATCTCACGTTTTCTTTCCTTTGTTAGTTCCACGGGCGCCGTGCTGACCATGCGCCCGGTTGCGATTTTGTACGCGTCCCCCCAAATATCATCGTCCAGGTCCTCGCACAGCTCCTTCCAGTGACTTCTTTTAGAGGTATTGATACCCTTGCGTAGCGCTTTCTTCTCGCTCTTGTACCGATCTCTGGCTGCTTCCTTCTCTGCTTCGCTTGCGTCTCCCCTGCAGGCTAGCCTCCTCTGTTTGGTACACTCCTTTCTTTGCTCTTCAATTTCGACGTTCCACCAGTACGGCGTCCTTTATGACTCCCCCCTCTCTAATTTGGTAACGCTTATGTTATACGCCTCTTTCACCCATCGGACGCACATTTCGGGTGTCATCTGTCCCTCGGAGTAACTTTTCACCCTCCATTTTAAGGTGGCCCTGAATACCTCCCAGTGGTTTATTACTTTACTCTTTTCGAGTGGCATACGCTTATGTCCCCCCTATTTCACCTCAAAATTGTAAAATTTGCACCAGGGCGGGAACATATTTCGATGGCATAAACATAGACATGACAAACTGTACATGAATGTGCATCGCCTACCTCGTTATTGCAAGAAGGAAGTGATAATCTCACAATTTTGGTTTTTGTAGTCAGGTACAGTCAGGTCAGATACCTACGTATCTGTTGTGACATTTGGACAAATCTTTGACAGTGAAAACAACGATTCGCTCCACTAACTTCCCCGTTACATATAGGACGAACCAAATTATCAGGTGTGTCTTGTCCGTGGAATTCCGAGTTTCTTGACAGATTTTTAATTGTTGTTTTTGCATCTGCTCTTGCATTTTTTTCTCCGAAATTTCTCCAGTTGTCAAATGTTCTTAAAGCCAAAATATCTTTGAAATCTTTTTTTGTGATACATGTTTTACAAATTCGCTGGGATACTTGGACCACGTTATGCATGACTTGACCAACCACCAAATTTATATTATTGAGAAAATGAGAATTAGTTTACTTGCTTCGTAAAACTAACCATTTATGATTAATTGTTACCTTTTTTTATAATAAAATGTAGTACAAGATTATATATGTCACAATAAAAAACTCGAGGTTTGATTTCAAATCAAAAAAATTTTTTTCGCAAAAATGTCGCTTGGTCATGTTATGCTTTGTGGGAGAGGTAAGAAATTTTTATTTCGCATACTATGACCATAAGCCAAAATTGCCTTTTGGTCATATTATGCTAAACTACATAATTAGGCTTCACAAATCTTTATTATTGATTTTGGAAAATTTTCAAAATAAACATTAAAAATCACAAATAACTAGGTACATATTTAAATGAAAATACATATTAGGAAATATTTTGTTTCAAGTCAAAGTCAAGTTCCTTATTGAAACCATCTATATCTTCTTCAATATCTGGATCGCCGATCAAATTTTTGTAAAAATTTTTTGCATCATCGGGGATGAAGGTCATTAAACTCTTTAAATCCAAAAGTTTATTTTCCGCGATGGGTTTTCCATTAGGCCAAAGTGTGTCTAACTTGTGACATCTTGTAACAAAATTATTACTTTTTGATGGTCTATCAATTTTTTTTCTAAATTAATTTCCTGAGCATTTGAACAATCAAAACTTGTTTTTACAAAAATGCTAAATGGATGTTCATCTCGAAGTTCAATTTCTCTGAAATGCAACCAATTTATTTTCTTCTTTTGCACATTTTTCTATTCACAATAGATTTTTCTAATACTGTTGTGCTATAAAAATCACTTCTTTCCATTTTGTGAACTATGAGGGGATTCCTTCTTCTACAAGATCTCATTACATTGATGTAATCATCGGGAGAGTACATCCTTTGTTGTAATTTTAAGGCGCATTCTATATCACCAAAATCGGTATCATTAGGTAAAAAGCTGTGTCCCGATACCAAAAAACGCATAGTAATTTTTGTGATATTAGGATGAGCTGCCATCACAGCTTTCAACATCAAAACAATTTTTATATTTCTGTTTTGACCTCCGCAACTATCAGACCAGAGGATTAGGTGTCTACATTCAAATAAATCCTCATCCTGCATTATGTGTTTATATAAACAAGACCCGACTTCTTGGGCTCCTGGACCCGCTTCCCCCTCTAACCATACATAGCAATGGCTCTAACCCTTGTTCTTTTTTGCACTATGTACACCTGCATTATACAACCAAAGTTGACGTTTATAAAAAACAATATTCGTGGGTATTCGCGACAGGGGAAGAGTTTTTTCTAGGTCGAAACATAGAACCTCCAGATCCTTATCTTCTTGAGCTCTCTTTCTATCTGCCTTCAATAAAGACCTTGCTTCGTATGCTAATTTTAGGTGATTGTTCTTTTCATTAGTGAACTTGTTTTGTTCCTCTAATGTTCCGGTACTTTTTAAAATTTCTAATCGGTCGCAGGTGTTACACGTGTCTTTTTTTAATGGCTTTCTCCCTAAGTTAAAATGGGTAAGGAAAATATTCTTATATTTAGAAAAAGACACTGGTGAATTATTGGTCTCCTGTTTATATAAATTGTACATGACAGGCAATGTGGTATCAGATCGCAAATACAGGGCATCAGTTTTTTCTCGGGAATAGTGCGATTTATATTACGGAAATTTTTCAATATGATCAACTACTTTTTGTAACCTTTCATCTGATATTTTGTTTCTTCCTCCTCCTATACCACGGCACACAGTGGTCAATTTGAACGACTCAGCTTACCATAAGTCTTCTTTTTCAAAATAAGGGTATATATTTTATTTTACGCAGATCCAGAAGGCTTATTATACACATAACCTTTAAAATTTGCCTTTGCAACCTATTTTGGGTTAAGAAATATACAAGGTGTTTCGCCTAAATATGGAACAGCTTCATAACTTCCGTATTTTTTATGGACCGATTTAAACCCTCTTTTTTTAATATAGACAATGGAAAACTCTAATACTGTCTCGCATCAAATTTTCCTTAGACCGGAAATCAAGGCCTACCTAGATAATTTTTTTGGGCCAAAAATCAGTTTTTCACATTAGGGATTTTTTTAGACGAATTTGAAAGCGGATTCTTATTCAGCAGAGTTGAAAACGTATCTGTGCCAATTTCCATAAAAATCCGCCATTTTGTTTACTTGTATTGACTGATGTCTCGCCTAAATGTAGAAAGGTATAACTTCCTTATTTATGGACCGATTTAAACGTTCTTTTTTGTTTTAAATGTGGATAATGAAAACTAGACTAATACTGTCTGGTATCAAATTTTCCTAAGATCGGAGATCATGGCCTATCTGGATATTTTTTTTGGGACCGAAAATAATTTTTATGGTCGGATTATTATGAAAATTAGCACAGATACGTTTTCGAGGCTGCTGAACAAGAATCCGCTCTCAAATTCATCGAAAAAATCCCTAATGTGAAAAACTAATTTTTGGCTCTAAAAATTATCCAGGTAGGCCATGGTTTGCGATCTAAGGAAAATTTGGTACCAGACACCATTTCCCACATTTGAAAAAAAAAACATTTAAATCGGTTCATAAATAAGGAGGTTATGAAGCTGTTCCACATTTAGGCAAGAAACCCTGTAGATTTTATATAAAAGATAAGAAATATAAAATACATAAATCTGTTTAAAATGTATTTAACAAAATAATGACATTACTATAGTAAACGGGCAGAACTTGAAGAAACATTATACCAATATGATTAAGTTTTTAAGAGAGAAATTACATCTTTAGACAACGAGGACATCTTGCGTCTAGGTAGAGGCCTTAAACTACTAATAATGGGATCTGACGAAATTAATAAAATGTGGATTAAATCTTCATTGGTTTTTATTCTAGATATTTTTCTTGTATTGTGTGTACGAAATCTCCTGTATTCTTTATGTCTAGCCTCAAGAGCTTCTTCGCTTAGTTGTCCTATAGGGCACAAAATCGATTCCATTACATCTCCACTGTGAATTAAAATTTTGTGGACTGATGCTGGCATTGGATACCACTTATATAAATTTACATAAAGTTTTGCAGTGTCAAGGGTGTATTTTCTGAAAGCATCTGTATTTATATCATACCCACAACATATTGTGTCCAATATAACTGCAAAACGTTCAATAAGATTTCGATCTATGCCAGTTATTTCTGCAGCTTTGTTTGGATTAGAAAAAATCGTCTCGAGGTGTTACCATCGTTAGATGTACCTTTGCCCTGTTTGACCACATCTATTAAAAGACCTAATTCGTCTTTGAATTTACCTGTTATATTTTTTTTTCGTTCATCCAAAGACCCTTTTGTTGCTCTCCATTTTTTGTCTACTAATCTGTAGGATATGTGAATTAAGCACTCCAGAAAACGTATTCTAGCATGTAAAGTAGAAAGTCCAAAAGCAAAGTATTCAGTCTTACAAGGTCGTTTTAGTACTTCCTCTAAGTTATTCATATCCTTCGGAGCAACGCCACATATATAACACACTTGCGATGTGCGATTTTTAGCTAAAACGTTACATAATTTACCATCTATCATCGTCTTGTAAAGTACATGGTTGACAGTAAACCTTATTTTTTCGAGTTCCACAATAGTCGGCTGCGACTTTTTTATTTGTTCCTCAATATATCCCATTTCCTCGACCAGTTTTTCTTCTGTTTCTTTAAAAAATGTAAACCGTATGGGTCTACAAAATCGCGTTGAACATGGTCTGGAATTCTTCCATACTATTAAACTATTATTATGGGAATCACATTGCAACTGAAGGGAGACTAAAGAGGACTGAATTATGTCAGAGTCGCTATTTAAAGGGTCTAGAAAACGTTGACTGTAAAGCGAATGACCTGAACTTCCATCTGTTCCCCATTTATGGATCATTTTGAATGTAGGATTTTCATCCGACTTTTCTAATGCTAGTAATATTACATCTTTTTGTGTCTCTGATAACCGCTTAACTGTAAGGTCCAATAAACTTTGTAAATCAATATTTACCGTTGTTTCTGTAATATCTACTTTATTCTGTGGTGGATAACATTGTTGTTTTGCATTTATGACATGAAAATAAGGAGGATAAAGATGTACTCCTTTTAATATGGCATTTTTTCGAAGTGAAATGTACTGCGCTTTTGTTAATTTACATTCAATCATTATTGCTAAGGCTTCGTCAGCTGTGTACTGTTCAGTTTTTAATTTTCTTTGTGCGGGTCTATTAATTTTATAAATACAAGCTTGTTTAGTAATCTTTGCGGATCGAGGTGATTTTGTTGTTACATCTTTTATTACAGCAGCAACGTTCCTGTTCCCGTCAGACATATATGCTACTTGTGTCGCATAAGCAAGCTCTTCTGGTGATGCTTTCTCCAACAGCGGTTTAATTCTTCGACGTTTAGCACGTGGTGTAGACTCTGAAAATAGTTTAGGTGGACGACCAATTTTAGAAGTATGCGTGTGTGGTGAAATACTTGGTCCTGGAAGGTCTTCTATGTAGTGAGATACGTCAAAAATTTCTTCCAACCATTTACCATGTTTTTCTGTGAAAGTTTTTTCTTTAAATTTACAATCCCTCCAGCGTGTTATAAGTTTACATAAAAAAAATTTTAACCGTTTAAATATTTCATCATCGTCCAAAGTAACTGTAGTTCTGTCTCTAATGTGTCCTCTAAGTAAATATATAACTTCCTTAGAAGCTCCAAGCCTCAATAAATATTCTGAGCGCAAAATTTGGAAAAGATCCATGCGTGTCAAAGGCAGTAGATCTAAAAAATAACAAAATTGTTATTAAAATAAAAAAACAATTTTTAATATATCTACTACGTTTCTTGGACTAAAAAATATAAAATTATTTTATACTTTAGTCCAAAAAATATGGCATAAAATTATAAATAGTTTTTTATTTAAAATTATTTTGTTATTTTTAGTCGTCTGTGTGTGAAGTTTTACATCTTGATGAGATTATGACTATAGATTCAATATATTGAATTAATCGATTCTGAACTAAATATTCCTTCTCTGCGATATTAAAAATCTTCAAATAGATACCAATTTTCAGTCAAATCCGTAAAAGCCATTAAATGTTTTCGCCATATTGACGCCGCCATTTTGAATTTTTCCATTCCGAACAAATATTCGTTCTCGGTGCCCTTAAAAACTCCCAGATACTAATTTTCAGTCGAATCCGTAAAAAGAGATAGAATGCGTCCGCCATATTGGTGCCGCCATTTTGAATTTTTCGAGAAAACGAGTTAATATTGTGTTGTCTATATGTTTAAAATTCCAAGTATCTAGCTCATCACAAATTTAGTTTCAAATCGATTGCATTTGTATTTCTACCGAATAGACAAACAAATAAACAGACAATGCGAATGTGAGCTGATAGAAACGTGGTAAAATATTCAATAGGCAGTAAAAGGAAGTGTTAAACCCGACATACACTATTAGATGACATGCTAAACTAAAGCCCTAAGTCAAAAATTCCGTGGTACAAGCTGATACTTTTTTTATAGCTCAATTTAAAGTTAACAATACAATGTAAATGTTTGATTTAATATCTTCAAAAAGTGTAAAAATTATCATACTTTCTTTGTCGCACTCCATTACAGAAACGTACTATAATATCAGGCAAAATCAAACATAAAAACAATATAAATATAGCATAACACATAAACAAGTAGCACACAACTTTTCAAGGAAAACTTATATGTAGTTTTTGTCTTAAAACTTCACGATTATTGAACTTCGACTGCTGTTGAACTGAGCTTGAGCAACTTGTTGATCGCATGTCAACTGTTTTTGATGCGTCAAGGCTTTGTAGATAAAGTATTGTCTAGTAAATGTTTCTTTGTTACACTTTGCATTTCGGACTTTTGGTACGCTATAATGCAATTATTAGCCACTGTGCGGCAGTCTTTTACCCCTTCTGGTCTTTTTAAAGTTTTCAACGCCAAATTCACCTTTCCACTGGATATTCTAAATGTTTGAAGAAAGAATGGCTTGCAGACTATAATCCCATTTATTTTATATTGTCTTGTAGAGCTTCTTTTTTGTGAACCTTTAACTCGTTTTCTCGTTATAGGGCATTCATTTACCATTGCACAGATTAGAGCTCTTTGGGCATCATGTGACGTAACTTTGTAAAATTTTTCAAATTTTTCTTTTACTTTCTCCTCGCCAATTCGAGAAAAACATTCACAACGACACAAATATTGCCTAAATTCTTTCTTCTCCTTTATATTTCCTTTCTGAGTAAAGTATGTCTTATTATGAATACAGCGAAGTTTCCTTATTTCTCGATTTTGAGCTGGAAACTTTCTCTTCCTCCCTTTTTTAGGGCGACCGATAGGACTTTCGGTAATTTCCTCATCAACATAGTCCTCTAGCTCCAATAAGTCCACAGAAACTTCATCAAAATTACCATTGGACTCCCTATTTTCTTGTATGTTGGAATTATTAAAAATTTCTTCCCCAAAAACATTTTCTTTATTATTGTTATAACCCAAAACTACACATACATTCCCCATATCTGTTATATTATGTGAAATATTTGCGTTAAAACCCTCAGAAAACTTCTTGATACCACTATCTGTATAATATTGACCCACATAACTGCGCCTCTGTAATATTATTATCAAATAAATTGTCTTCAAACTCATTAATATTATTAAGCTCTAAACTTGGTTTTAAAACATCAATAGCTTCAACGATTTTTTCATCAAAACAGATTGGTGCCATGTTAGTTAAAGTAGAACAACTTCTGTATGGCATATTCTCATTTTTATTTACATCTAAAACTGGCACAGCATTTGGAGCACCCATTAGGATGTTATTGGTTGCTATTGCTTCAAAAACTTCATTCTAACACCAAAAATGTATAATATAAGTAAATTTTATTTTATAAATTTAATATGAACTTACTTCTGAATTTTTCTCCATAGCTAGCCTCAAAATTAAATCAGCCCTGGTAGTATTTTTTATACAACTGACTCTCTCCATTATTTATAACTTTTATCACTAGATATCACATTCAGTATGTACTATATAATAAACACAATATAACTGTATACACTATATTTACTATCAATAGGTACTCACAACAGTTACCTAAAAGTCAAACATAACCACAAATAATAAAATATTTATTCAACAAAAACGAAGTGGACTATTTTGCATTACATGACTAACAGGCATGTCAGCGGCGGTTGGTCATTTTATGAAAAATAAATAATATGCTATAATTAGGTTTCAATCGTAACTGTCGTCTGGTCACGTATTGCAAAACACAATAACCCTGATTTAAAATTTGGCGCTTAATTTAAAAATACTTCTATAGGTGAATTAGAGATTTCTATACATCCTTGATTTTTTTATGAATAAATATAAAATAGTCGCGCTAGATGGCAGTATAACCTCGGAATTGACGAAATGTCGCTTGGTCAAGTGATGCATAACGTGGTCCACTTGTCCTTCGTAGTCACATTTACCGTAGAACAGGCCTGTACGGTAGAGGGTAGCCTTTGGGTATCCGTACAACGGGCCTGGACGGTAGAGGGTAGCCTAACTGGTAGCGTAGCTACATGATTTATCTTCGTGGTTTCTTACGGAGTACCGTACGTGTGCGCAGGTCCGGTCGCTTGTATGCTAGCAGGCCATGACGCTGGTCGCTGTGGGAATAAAATCTTGCATTCTTCAAGCGACCAGCGTGCGAGATCATCTCGCACGCTGGTTCCCAACTTAAGGGTTGTAACAGTCATAATTTCAGCACCCTGTATGCACTTATATAAATATTAATTGCCTTTGTCACGCCGGTAAATACCCTCAAGGCCACTGTATTTGGTTTTAGCATATTTTACAGCTATTAATTTAAGAAGTGGTATTTATTCAGACAGACAGACTAAGTACACAAATTATAACAATAAATAAGAGAGAGGGTTATTTGAGAATTTACTTTATTAACAACTGCTTGAAGTAAGAAATAACATTTTATATTCAAATTCAAATCTAGTAATTTTAATTATTTCAATTTGGCTAATCAGATCAGTTTTATCAAGGAGACAAAAAGAAGTCCTTTTTTTGTGTATAATTGGAAGCCATGACAGGATAGTGAATTTTAACAGTTTAACAGCTATTTTCTACATTATCCTGGCTCAAAGTGTAAGGAGGCCCAATAAGAGCTAAGGTATGTAACAACTAATATCTCCTCTTTGTTTTGATATAAATTTCATATGTGAGAGACTGAAAAACGGAACATTTTCAGGCCTCTCGTCTCTTACTGTTTGTCCTTACTTCCTTCACGCCAAAATTGACTCTAGTAACACTTGACAAAAGCAGCGAGCATTGTACGGTGCACTCAACCACTGGTTCCATCTATTTTTGCTATTTCGAGCAGCTTGTTGTAAAGTTTGAGGTCCATGAGGCGCAGTCTTTAGTTAGACCTGAAGAGAGCTGCGGTGGGTCAGAGAAGCCTGTAAGCCACCTTTACCCTTCACAGAGTGTATCGGAGCCCCTCAAAGATGGACATTGGTTCGCTAGCAGTATTCTCTAGAGTGATATCCGAGAGCGGTCAAAGACGGTTTGTGAACTTAGTCCCAACTGTGAGTACCACTTTCTTTATTTATGATAGCGTTGTGGAGGACACCTTTGTCTCACGTTATGGTCACGACACTTCCAGGACAAAGTGTATGGGTGGTGATAAAATCCTTGTAACTTTAGTCATACCTCTTACCGTAAGCTTTGCGTTTGTGATTATTTCATAATTTTTTGATTTTGTAAACTTAGGGACAGCTGTTCGTAAGGGCATTATACCTGTAAAAACTACAATTTAGATGGTGTGCCTTTAGCTTCTTTATTTGGTCATTTGTTGATCGGTGGCCTGATCACTACCTACTTTCCTAGGTAGTATATTGTATTAGTATTGTAGGTTTCATTATTACAAGTAAGATCACCATTTATATTAGATTTCAACTTGTCTCTGTTGTACATTGCAAAAGAGCGCGACTTGTAGGCATTTGTAGGTTAATATTAGTGTCAAACTCATCTGTCACCACAGATCTTCATACACTGTCTTGGTTGTACCAAATTGTGATTTCGCTGTGTCACACAGTGCTGTGACACATTATTTGTCCGTGTTACATTTACCTTTATTTGTGTTTATACATATTTATATTTACAAATACCTTTATTCATATATCTCTATACCCATTTACATATTTTTACATTTATATATTATTATACTTGAATTCGGATACAGTGTGTTTTATTTGCACCTGCCACATATCTTGCCAGCTGTGTATTCATTTATCAATTTGGTTTTGCCGATTTCACTAAAATCGGATGGCGCCTGGGCTGGTTTACTTATGCGCAGTGAAGAATTAAATTGTCCGGAGTTTACTTTAAATACGAATTCCGAACTCACGACCGCTTCCGTAAAGACGAGCAGCCGGCCTCTGTGACATTGCCTGCAACACCTATTTAGTGTCACAGGGTTTTCCCCCCAAATTTAGGGGATAAAAGACTGGGATGGGATTTTTTTAGGGGACATACTTTTAGAGGTATTTTTAGGGATTTTTTGTCCGAAAATATTTATTTATTTACGTTTATTAAAAGAAATAATCATGTATTAGAGTATGCGCCCTCGGATAACTCAAAGCGTACTTCCCGCCATGCCACTGCCGTTGCACTTGATTTGGCGCTAATCATATTTATTTTTGACGTAGAGACTTAGTGACATCTAGTATGGATGTTTGCTACTAAGAATGCGGAGTTTAAGTGAGAAATAAATATTATACTATTGTGGCTTCTATAAACAAAACATATGTGGAGACTGGTAATTATATTGTACCTATGTTTTACTGAAAATACATTAATTGTTATTTACCTGTTTTATTTATCTTTGCTATGGTACCAATGTCGACATGTCGACAAACAACTTGTTAACGATGGGGAAAGAAAAAAAGAAATATACTCAGAGGTACACAGAGGACTTGGTAAACTGATCCAGAATTAAAAGGTAAAGTAATTATGACACTAAATTCACAAGTATTTATTTGAACAAGTATTTATTTTTAACAAGTGATGATTTACTTTTCATGGTTTTGAAAATTGTTTGATTTTTGGTGTGAACATATGTATGCATGTACTATAAAAAATTGTATGGTGTTGGCTTTGTTATGTTTAATACTTTTTCTTTTTATTGTAAATAACTATACCGATACCTGTAAAGGTACTGAAGTCATGTGTTGGTATTTATAATTCATGTTTTCTTTTGCAGGTTGGCTTGCAGCTGATAGTACGAATGATACATTGTAGATTTTGCCTATTGTAGATTTTGCCGTGTATCGTTAAAGGCTCACAAGAAAGATTTGATCACTCATGCAAAGACTGAAAAACATAAAAAAGCTACAGCATGGGGAAAATCAGCAAAGGCAACTATATCGATTTCTAAAATATATAAACCTATCTTATCAGAAAGTACGAAGATCGCTGAGTTGAAAATATCTGCTTTTATTACCGAACACTGTTCTATGCTAACAGTTGATCATTTAATCAGTATACTCCCTCAATTGGATCCTTCGTCAGATGCTTTAAAGAACCTGAAACTTCATCGCACTAAGTGCTCGATGTTAATAAAAAATGTTCTTGGTCCTTCAATGCTAGAAGACTTAATTGAAGAAATAGGAGATTCTCCATATTCTATTATAATTGACGAAAGTACTGATTTGTCGACACAAACAGTATTATGTATTATGGTTCGTTTGTGCGGGAAAGGGGGCCCAACTTTTTCAATATGATAGGCCCCTCCCCCCTCCTTCCCATAACAAAAAAATAACGTTTTTATTTTCACCCCCCACGCCCGTGTTTTTGAGTTTTGTTTTTTTAAAACTGTCCTCGATTCCTTATAAAAAAACAAAAAAAATCCATTTTTATTTTTTTAAATCGGTTCATCAGGGCCGGAGATACACCCGTTTAACCCTTTTCCACCCTCTCCCCTCCCCACCCTTCCATAATTCAGAAATCTCAAAAAAATTTATACCTGGGCTTCCGATAACCATTACCTACAAGAGGAAAAAAAATCAGCTTCCCAGTCCCACCCCCTTTCCCGCAATACCCCCATTGCTCACTCCCTTTTTCTTGTCCCCCCTAAAAAACAAAAACCTTAAAACCGCTGTATCTCCGGTTCTAATGGACCGATTTTGACGGGTCTAAAACCGCGTATTATTACGCGTATCGAGGAGACCTATTTTTTTTGTTTAAAGCATTTTTCTATCCGTCTCCTCGATTACGCGTAATATAAAAAAAAAACTGTTTTTACAATATTTGAAGGGCCGCGCGCGCCCCCTGGTGGACTACAATTACCGGAAAAAGTTACCGGGGGGTAGGGGGGAACATTATTAAGAAAAGATGGCTTAAAAAAATTATTAAAAAGATGGCTTAAAAATTGAAAATATAATCGGTATCGGCGTGGATGGAGCAAACGTTATGGTTGCTAAACATAATTCTGTGACTGCGATACTAAAAAGATAACTTCGTAATTTGATTGTTGTCAAATGTGTTAGCCATTCGTTGCACTTATGTGCTGAAAAAGCTGTGGTATTATTACCACGGCAACTTGAATTCCTCGTCAGAGAAGCCCATAATTGGTTTTCATATAGCCCGAAACGTTTGGATTATTATAAAATTTATACGAAACCATGAATGACAACAAAGATCCTAAAAAAATACAAGGACTTAGCGGAATCCGCTGGCTCGCTCGCTATCAAGAAATTAGTACAATATTAGAACAGTGGGAAGAGTTTAAGTTGCTGTTTTCAATTGCTAAATCAGACGATAAATGCTTTATGGCTGAACAACTTCATGATATTATGAGCAGACTTCCTTACAAAGCTTTCCTGACTTTTCTTAAAAATTAACTAAAGAATGACACAACTGAATTTGCCTTTTCAAAGTGATGACGTTGAACCGACCAAATTATTTGAAGATTTATTTTTACTGTACAAAAATTTGTTGAAACGACTTGTTGTGCCTTCGCAGTTGGAAAAATTAGTAGACTCTGAACTGGTAGAATTCAATTTTAAGGAACATCTTATGCATACGGCGTCAATTTATTTCGGGTTTGATTTTCAAAATATATCACAAGAACTATCAGCTAGGGACTTGTCGGATGTCAGAGAAAGATGTAAGAATTTTTTATGTTGTTTGGCAGTGCAAATTCAGAAAAGGCTTCCAGAAAAGCTATCTACATTGAAAATTGTGGCTGATTTACATCCTAAGACCGTCTCAAGTAAAACCTGACATCAAACCAATATTGAATCACATCCAAAGGACAAATATCTACGGCAATAAAAATGACGTCGAGTCTGAGTGGTACCAATTAAGCAATAAAAGATGGACAAACAAGTTCTGCTGATTTTTATTTTAAAGTTTATAATGATGTTGATGCAGCTGGCTGTAACCGATTTGCAAATATTTCAAAATTTGGACTAGCATTTGTTACCGTTCCGATTTCAAATGCCAGTGTGGAACGTGCATTCTCAATTTATAATATTGTTAAAAACAAATTGCGTAATAGACTGTCTCTTGAAATGTTACAGAGTATGATGATGGTCCGTTTCACTCTCATAAGAAATGGTGGATCATGTAAAACATTTCATCCATCTACAAAAATGTTAAATAGTTTTGAATCAGACGAAAATATTATATTTGAAGTGTTAAATGATTTTTAAATAAAAAAAATATTAAAAAGTGTCAAGGATTGATAATTTATTATTTGTTTAATAATATTAATTCATTTATTATAAAATAATATTAATATATTTATTATTAAGTGATATTTATTTATTTATTCACTATTTATTAAATAATATTTCCTTATTTATTTATTTTTTAATAATATTTTTTTAGGTGAGTTCTTAAGTAATTGTGGGAGTTTTAGGGGTTTTTGATTCGAGCTTTAGGGAGAAAAAGTGTTGGGAACATCTCGCCGAGATTGATATTGGAAAATTGATATGTCTTATGCAAAGCAAACCACCTCTCTGGAATCAGGCACATCCAGACCATCAAAATAGATTTGTTGTTGCTAAATTATGGGATGGTATTGGCGCAGAAATGAATGTAAATCGTAAGTAGATAGAAGAATGTAAATCGTAAGAAATAAAATACATATTTCATTTGTGACTAGAAATACTCGTATGCTGGACCTCTTCTCACTATTTATTATTAAATTTAAAAAAAAATTAGGAAACGCTGTTACAAAAAAATGGAAATACTTACGTGACTGCATGAGAAGTGAAAAGGCAAAATTGCCTTAAATGAGGTCAGGGGATCCTGGTGGAACAATAGTCAAGTCAAGCTGGCAGTTTTATTCACTAATGCTGTTTTTAAAAGATCAGCTAACAAATAGAAAATCTGATAGAAACCTACAGCTTAGCCAGGCAAGATCGCCAGCAAGACAGAACCGGATGAAATCGTCGAAAAAGAGAGAGAATAGCAACAAGCAGATGTTTTAATGCAGAATAGTGGTGAGGTAATCATAGAAGAATCACAGAGTTTCCAACAAATGACAGAATAAGATGTATCAGAAACACCGATTTCATTGTCTCCCCTTACCGAAACAGTTCAAGAACCTAGAGTAGCTTTGGCGGGCAGAAAGCGCACTCGCCCAAACGAAGCCTATGGGCAAGCTCTGCTGCATATAGAGAGAAAAAATAGAATCTCTACAGCAGAAAATGTCAAAAAAAACACAGACCCAGAGCCAAATGATGACAAAATGTTCTTTGAGAGTTTGCTACCATTCATGGGAAAGATCTATCATGGGAGATATCTATCTACCTTATCTACGAAAATTATTGTTTAGAAATCAAGTCCAAGAACTTGTACACAAATTTGTCTTTGACGAACCATTGGATGTATCTCCACATAGAAGTGATGACTTCAGTTATACTAGGGACAGTCTAGGCCAATGTACTACGTTTGCACGTCCTAGCGACCCGTCGCCCACAGCTTCTGACAGCCAAAATATGGCATTTTGGTTTATGCCTACCGAAAACTTATAGAATTAAAATATTGATTAGGATTATTAATACATATTAGGAATGAATCTTGTTTATTTATCATTTATGTAATACCAAATTTTGTTAATAAAGAAAAGTCCTTATTGATATTATAATACTTAAGACTAAATAATAATAAATGAATAATAATTAATCTTAGTTATACCTATTATTTTTCTATGTAAGTAACACGATTACGACGTATAAAATTTTTAAATATATTTCTAAATATATCTATGAATTTCGCTGTATCCATAGGTCGGACAACATTCATATTATAACCTCTATTTAATTCATCTGTCCACCACCTCTGTCAAATGTCTTTCAAATCCTTCTTTATCTATTATCACATTTTGTAACAAACACCATTTTTATAATGTGATCGGCTACTTCTTCATTTGTTTCTATAGCTTTTGATATAAAAACGCCACTTGGAATATAAAATTCCAAATGCACAAGCAACTGTTTTTCGGACTCTCGACAACCGACTGTTAAAATATTCACTGTCAAAATCAAAATGGTCAACTCCAAATGCTTTTAGTAAATTATTGAGTAGTGGGTAGGCTTCATCGTCAATAAAAACGTAAGGCATTTATTGTACCAGACAGAAAATTACTAGGCGGAATATTTAAACAATGATTTTTATAATGATGTATGTGTATATTGATCCAAAATATCAACACATGAATAAGGATTTCCTTGTATCATCCCATTATATCGGAGCGTACATACTGCGTTATTTAACCAAGAAAATCACTTTTAACACAATGAAAACCACTAGTATTCTACGTTCACGCTAAAAGGAAGCGAAGAGGCCCACACCTAGGAAATTCGACCATAGATCTGCGGACCTTGGTTAGCGTCACAGAACTGCCAATGTTCAACTCACAAAACAATAGAGCGATACAGATATTTGTGGTAAATCTATGACAAAGAATTTATTAAATGCGCTGTGGCAATATGAATGAAATCGACTGAAAGTAATATGCCTACCTGAATTTCTAAACACATGCCGAAGAAAACGTGTAGTCATTGCTTAAAGATCAATTTTATCCGTCAAATATACCTACAATAAATTTCGGATTCTCAAATTGTTAATTATTAAAAGTGAACGTAATAAGGAAACCGGAGTCTACTTAATCTCACAATTAGTTTTTCGATGACAGCAACTATTTGTAAAACGAAACTCAAAAATGCGAAGAGGGACATTCGACAAGCCAATGCGAAAATTATAAGACAACAAGCATTGTTTGATACAGGCATTGTTTTAATAGGAAAAAATCGTACTTTTTCCTAAATTATTTTATCAGTTTGTTCATACTGCGATATGCACACTCACCACTTCTTTCGGAGTCTTCACTCCAGATTGTACAATGCGATTGAGCCAATTTTCGATAGTGACGGTATCTTGACGTTTGGAGAACATAATCGTAACTGTGAAACTGCCCGAAGAGCAATGCTCCACGCAAGTATAAAAAAATATGATGTGATTTTGCTCCTTCAACATTTGTGTATCGTTTGGCGATACCCTCCAGTAGCAGCGATGCATATTGCGATGTGTTCTTTTTTTATAGTTTCATTGTATAAGCAAACTTGATGAGGCGACCAAAAATGGACGAAGACTGGATCCTTGCCGATATCCCGTACAACGTCGCGGCCTTCTGGCGCTCCTTTCAGCTTTGACAAAGCTTTTATTGCATCTGCATCGCGCCATTTTTTGTGCATAGCTTGATTTTTGCGGTTCGCAAAACGTCTGCAGTATACAAATAAGGTGGTTCCAAATTCTCACCTTCTTCTTCTATCAATTCTGCAGCTAAAGTGGCTGTAAGATTCTCTGTAAGAAGATAAATTACTATTTTTGCAGTAAAACAGTGTCAGAGTTGAAAATCAATGAGAAGGAACTATGTACGAAAAGAAGGAATTATGTAGACAGTGCGACCGCAGTGTCACTTTAGCAGTTTAGCTCAATTGTAGTATAAATACAATGTAAACGCCGTGTAAATACACTGTCAACACATGTACAGTATTTCGGCTGTGTTTACCCTGCACTCTCAGATTTGTGCAGGTTTTATTATTATTTATTATTTTTTCTTAATGTATCACTGTTACCAACGTACACGGAGAAAAAAATATATGAATATTTACAATTTTTTGCAGTAAATGAATTTCTTTGTTTTTCGTTTCTTTTTATACTCCTTTTATACTACTTTTTATACAGTATTACGTCTTTTAACCATTGTAATTTTTTTTTGTGCTGGAGAAATGAAGTTTCCTTTTTTTCTTAACAAATCAATAAATTTTTCTTTCAATACTACCTAGTCTCATATTCAGAAATTGTTTACTGCTACTTCCGAATGACTGCAATTGGTCACATTTTCGTAACAGTATAACAAAAATCACGTTTGTCCCAAATTCCTCTGATTCGTCTACTTTTGGCCACTTTCGCGTTTAAAAACTAAAAAAAGTCAATATTTCTTAGTTTTCCTGAAAAGGTAAAATAAAGCAAATAATAAAAATTAAATAAATAAAAATAAATTGCCTTCAAAATGGTCCCATGCTTGAGTCCAAAATTATGAAAAAAAAAATTCGCAGAAATCTCAGTCCATTTTTGGGGTTGTAAGACATTTACAAGGCGAAAATTTCCGTTTGCCTCCTTTATTTTTATATTGACGTGCTGTTTGCGTAAACAATTTTTCAAATTCTGATTTTTTCTTTAACCCTTTCAATACGGCTTTGTACTCGATATATTTGCCCATAAATTACCATTGGGACGTATATGTCCCACAACAACTTTGAAAAATACTGATGTCACATTTCTGCCTTGTATATCAATAGTACGTTGTCCCATTCGTATTGGGAAAATCTAACTTCAGTTTCGTAAGGCCGATATTCGCATGGACTGAAACAACTCACAGTATAACCTCATTTTACGTTGGCGTGCACACGTGCGAAGCAGTTTTAGCGACATTATTCCCTTACTGCAGCTAAATAAAGTTTGAAAATTGTGTATTTATTGTAAAAATGTCTAGGTAAGTACCATATTACGTTTTGTGATAATAATTTCTTATATTTTACAAGATAGTCATTGTTTTTAACCTATGGGACCTATATGTCCCAGTAGTATTTTTCATTGGGTGTACATTGTCCCAGTAGTAATATAATGTTCATTGCTTTCAGAAAGCGAAATTTGAATGAAAGAGAGCTAGAGCACTTAGCAGAACATTTATCAGACATAGAATCCCTTGTCGACCCATTTGAAGACAGCGGTTCTGAGTATATTGAATCAGAACACAGTAGTAGTGATTCGGACCTTGTTGTGCCTAAAAAGTCCCGGATTATAAAAAAAAAAGTTGAACTACCAGAGTCTAATCCTGAAGACAATTCTATTGATCAAAGTCAAATTAATTCAGATATTTCAAGTGATTCAAGCTCAGATGGCGAAGAGGCAGATCCAACCACCAGTACCCCTCATCGTGCTGCTAATAAAAAATCAGATGTAGTTATATGGGAAGAAGTGGAAGATAGCTTTAGTCCACGTATGAAAATACCCGATGTTGAGCCGTGTACTATATTAGTTGACTTCAACAGAGGATCTTCAGAATTAGAAATATTTTTGAAACTATTTCCAAAGAGTTTATTAATTTATATCGCTCAGTGTACGAACGAGAGATTAAAAATTCTAGAACAAGCCACGAACAAAAAACAAAAACCTACTGACTCGCATGAAATAATGATTGTTATAGGTTGTCTATTTATTATGTCATACAATAGAGTACCAGCTATATGTCACTACTGGTCTTCTAACAAGTCTTTGGGGAATGAGGCTATAAAGTTAGCTATTTCTAGAGACAGATTTCAACTTTTAGCCAGTAAACTTTATTTCAACGCTCCAAAGAAACCTAAGGATTGTAGTAAACTGTATTATATTGAAGATGTAGTGTGCTGCCTCAAAAAAACTTACTCTCAAGTGAGATCAGAGAGTAGTTATCAGTCAATAGACGAGTCTATGGCAAAATTTAAAGGCAAATCGTCCTTGAAACAGTATCTACCACTAAAGCCCATCAAAAGAGGGGTAAAAATTTGGGAAAGATGTGATTCAAAGACTGGTTATGTGTATGATCTAAACATATATTCAGGAAAAGAGACCGAGGCTGCTGAAGGTACTTTGGGCGAACGTGTGGTGAAAAAATTAACTGAAACTGTGAGGAAAAAAAATGTTTCAATTTGTTTTGATCGGTTCTTCACTTCTGTGAATTTAGTAGATGAATTGCCATTTCCTGCAGTTGGAACATGTATCTCAACCCGAAAAAATATGCCCAAATTTGAAAAGAAAAAACGAACAAGGGGTGAATATGAATGCATGAAAAATAGTACCGGTACAATAGCTTTTCTCTGGATGGATACCAAAGAAGTAATGATACTCAGTAACTGCCACCAAAGTAATTCTGTTGATATAACAAGAAAAGCAAAAGATGGTTCGAAGGTTACTTTGACATGTCCAGAAGCTATACAGTTTTACAACTCACACATGGGAGGTGTCGATCTGTCAGACCAGCTCACTGGACTGTATGAAGTTGATAGAAAGTCTTTGAAATGGTGGAAGAAGGTGTTTTATAAACTATTGTTGACAACTGCAGCTAATGCCTGGATCGCCTTCAAAGAGCTCCACGGTAAACAAAATGCTCCTTTCCTTCCTTTTCTAGTTAATCTGGCAGAAGGACTTATAGGAAGCGGTCGCAAAAATGCAAACGTCATCAGAAAACGCTCATACAGTCGAACAACATTGTCTTCAAAAAATTTTATAAATGTAGGTGATCATCTTCCAGTTGTTACAATGACTAGAAAAAGGTGCCGTTTTTGCACCCAGAGAAAAATAGAAAAGAGAACTAAAACAATATGTTCTGCATGCGACATTCCATTATGTAATGGATGTTTTATGTTATATCATACATAATTTTAGTTCATACATATCTTTTCATGTAGCTATAAAAAATAATACACCTTTTGTTTTGAGTACTTATTTGTTTTATTATACCAATGGGTTATATACGTCCCCTTAAACCACACTAGTGGGACATATATGTCCCATTACTTTTTCGATACTAGGGCCTTAAAAAATATATATTTTACTGTCAGTGGGTTCTAATCTTTATGTTCATCTGCAATATATCAAAAAACAATACAACATTAGTAGTTATGTAAACAGTGTTTTTTGGCACCACAGCATGCTGGGACATATATTCCCATTAGTAGCGAAAGGGTTAAGATATATTTATCAACTGGATCATCATCCTGAAGCAATGAAATTGAAAAATCTACAAGCGCCGCGCCAGGGTCACTGTTGATGGATGAATTGATGGTAATCCCAGCAGGTTACGTAAATTAAATCGCCCATTCGCTACATATGCATATAAAGATGCTGGCTTGATTTTATCGCTTAATTCCTCAGCTATATCTATCCATACATTATTTTTATCATTTACGAAGTGGGTATTGTCTTCGCCATAGACAATTCTGTTCTTTTGCTTAACAATGGCATTCACTATTTCCTCATTGGGAACAAGTGGTGGACGGCCAGGTGGCATTTTCGATCCAATCTTACTGAAATATCAGGTGCACTATAGACTCGCGGCAAATATAATTTGAAGTACAAACGTATTTTTTTACAACAATATTTGTACAATTTTTAAGGCGCGCGTTGAGTTGAGACAAGCGGTGTACATCAGCTGATCAACTAAGATTTTCCATCAATACACCCCGCGCCCCGGGATGCATAAGTATTAATATACTAGTTACGTGTGGGTCCTTCCTATACGATAGTAACGGAGCAGTCAGATAGGAACGTATGTACTACATAACACCCATGATAAAAAGATAACAAGATATGATACCTAGCCGCCTCAAATTCGTTCGCTGCGCGCAGTGACGTCATTGCGTGAGGGGAGTCTATTGAAATGCATATGTTATAGGCATGTAAACATTATAATTCACTTATTTTCTCTATTTTACAGGAAACTTTGTATCTTGGGTGAAATGACAAACTAATTAGTACATATTAATTTTATTTATTGAATAGAAAAGCTAATGAACAATATATGAAAGATCATATTAGGTTTTCTTAATTAATATTGCCTTTCTTTTCTTTATATAATAAATCTTTCTTTTTTTAGAAATTCTTGATCGAAAAAAGAGACTCTTACTCTCCATTGAACAAGATATAGAAGAACTCGTGTCAAGCAACTTTTCTAAATAATTTTTGGTTATTAATAAATTATCAGCATTTGCATATTGAAATATATTTTCAAGGGATCATATTGACTGCATTTGGATCATAAATTCTACAAATGGCCTAGATAATCCCCCTTCACTAAGATGAGCAGCCCATGTATAATCTGACAACTCTCTGGAAGCATCGCTATGTTTAGTCTTGTGACAAATGTAACCGGCTAGATGTTCTAAGCCATCATATTCAATGTCACTTAATTCCTTGTGCACACTATCCAAGAGTACTTCCGAGGACACTTCAGGGTTTGGAACATCTTTTATTGAAGAAAAATCGGCCCCACAAATTTACTTCATCAATGAATGATGATACATCAAGTGTAGCAACACTTGATGTATCATCATTCTCTACATTCCCAAAGTCTGAATATGATCGTTTATTACGACCCAGAATATAGATCTAAGCCTATACTTAAATTCTAAGGCATCTGGATGGTCGTAGAGTAAAGCCTCCCTTTTGCCCACATAGTACCAAAGAAATTTTCCAATATGTCCTGGTTTAACCTATAGGTTAGCAGATATTTTATGGAAAATCTTCTCGTTAGATCCTCAAACAATAATTTTATTAATGTTTGATGTTTGTATTGATGTTTGTCATAATAATGCCTAAAATTTAATGTATACCTAAGTAATTAATATTTTACTGCGTAAAAGTTGCATTGTACCTTTCTGAAACGGCAAAAAATATGTTTTTCCTTTCACCCTAAGATTTTCCATAACTTTGGTAATTTCATTAATAATCTCACACTGAAGAGGCATGGCTAGGCCCGAGGGGTAAACCGGTTCGAAAATAGTGTACACCATAATCCCCATATACGGTAATAATCCCCAATAATACTTTTGTTCTAGTAATAATTCCTTGGAATTCCGGTATAATTCCATATTCCTTTCGTAATTCCTGTAACCCCCAAATGTAATTCCTATAATTTCTCTGTAATTCCTCCATAATCCCCGTCATCCCATCTTGATTTCGAAACGGTTTAAATCTCCAAAAACTTTTTACTCTAGGTATGTAATTTTGAATATTTTAGCCAATAGTAAAATGAGATTCAAATTATTAATAAAGAGAAATATTTATTCATAACGAAGAACAATAAAAAATATATCACAAAGTGGTAAGACGTATAGATAAGCCGTCGAGAGGCGTTTTATCCGAGATTTCATCTTATTCTTGAGCCAACAGTTTTGTTTTGGTAGCATCATAAGCGTTGCAAATACTTGTGTACGGCACGTCGTCTAAAGCATATGGTTCTATCTCCGATTTAAATTTAATTGGACCGTAGAAAATATATTCACGCTCCACAACAAAGTCCTGTTTTATTTTTGCTACGTAAATACATTCTTTTTATTATTTTCTTCTCGCAAGAAAGGCATCTTGAACATTTTTTCTTCATTTTGCATCGTTTCAATAATTTGTCCTATGAACCATCGTTCTTCATAATAAACTCCGTAAAACTTATTGCACTCGATAGCTAATAATGAGAAATTTTCCTCCGTGTTCTGCTTTTGCGCCTCGTTGTCTTCAGCTCTTTCAATGGTGAAATCATGAAATGATTCTGTGTTGATTATTGTTTAAGCTGTCGGCTTAAACAATATCAAAGTTATCATCAGATGTTTCGTCGGATGTTTCATTTTGCGAAGGTTTTTTGTGTTTCCCCTTTGCCCTCTTAACCGACTTTGTCTGTTTCGCAGCAGGTTTTTTCTTTTTTTGGGTCGGTGTCTTCCTATTACTACTAAATCTTCGTGGTCTATCCGTGCTGACTCTGCCACTTGCTTCTTCTAACAGCCAACAAAATGTGGAATTTTTAACAACAGCA
Organism: Tetropium fuscum; assembly: GCA_964058915.1. NCBI lineage: Eukaryota > Metazoa > Arthropoda > Insecta > Coleoptera > Cerambycidae > Tetropium > Tetropium fuscum. Next base: position 50,243 of record CAXKVY010001644.1, read on the forward strand.
GACTTCCCATCCACTGTTATTTCTACCAGTGGTCTAGTCTTAAAATCAAGTGACTCTTGTTCCGTATCTGAAAAAAACTGCGAAACATCCGAATGCGCGGGTGTTAGGATATCACGTTCATCCGCTTGGATGTCGGTATTTTCATCTAACTTAACTTGTTCTTGATCATAATTTCGATCCGAGTTCAGATCCGTATCAATTCTGAAATATGATCCTCTGAGCAATCGTTTTCGCCGTGACTGATAATATTTTCGTCTATCACAATTTCATTTTCCTCAGCAACGTTTGCTCAACCGCCGACACTGAAGGCTCATTCCATCCATTGTCTTCCACAACCATTCCTAATTTTTTTATGCTGTTTATGTAATCTCGTAAAGCATCCTCTACTGTGCGTTGTATGCATTCATCGGAGCAATCTTTGCACCCTTTTTTCAACTCCTCGTCAGCACCACCAGACGCTATGCGCCTTTTGACTTCTCATGGAAACGTGAAAACATCTTTCAGGTCATGTAAAATGTTATTAACAGCTTTTATCCTGTCTAAGCGTCGCATTATGTCTTTAATACGGTAATTGACGACCGTTGAGAACGTCTTGTCGCTCTAAAAAGTTTTTCTATCTTTCTATTTCTATCAGTTTATTCTATCATGCATAACACCAGCGAGTACAAACAATAAGATAATTCACTCCCACTACTTTTCCCGGACATATTTGCATTTCTGTCTACTTGCGCAGGGTGCCTACACGTGGGGTAAGTATGATTATCCCTTCTTTCTATATAGCCCGTTAGGTGGCTGTATATTACCTACCCTATATTACTCCTTTATTGCCGTATTATTATCCACCCTGCTGCGTATATTGCTACTTTAAAAAATTCGATATTCACACACTTTAACAATAAAAAATAAACGAAACCCAATAAAATAAATCCGTAATAGAACATGTGCACTGTGCAGAGCATAGACCAGATGTAGAGTTGCCGAAAATATAAGTTGCTAATATACAGGGTGTTCGAAAGTTTACTATAAAAACGTGTTATTTTTACTGCTAGATTGTATAGGATTGTAAATAAGATCTAAGGTAATGTTGCGAAAGCTGGCATTAACAGGGGTCCTAACAAAACTATCAAAATCGCGCGAATGGTTACCAAAATGCAGTAGCTTAAAACCCATTTTTTAGATAGTTCACTTTTTTTGCGCCTCAGTGTATATTTAAAAAGTAATCATCATGTCAGCTTTTACAACGTTTACTTAAAACTTTTTTTCTGAGGGCTCAAATAAAAAATAAAAAAATGTTTTACAGTAAATAAAAACCTTAAAATTCAAATCTATTTTTGGGGAACATCCTGTATACTTGGATTTGGTGCAATGCAATGTTAAAAGTCATCTTTTTGTAGGTAAGCAAAAGATAGGTAGGTACTTTAAATTTAATTTAAAGCACCTACCTATATCGTTATCTCTGCCTGTATTAAATTTTTAGAGATATTGTCAGAGGGCTTGTTATAAATATATCAGTTATGAACATAACGCAACTTACGGCAAAAAAAAACAAGATAATCAGAGAGAGTATAAGTGCATCAAACTTAAAAAGAATAGTTTTGCAAACACAAGCAAACACAGTTACTACTTTACACGTTACTATTATAATTAAAATAATACCAAATTTTACAGATTTTGGAAAGAATCTTACTCTAATAAGTAGTATTACTTATCCAGTATTACTTAAAATGAAACCCAAATTTTATCAAAATACTCAATATGTTTATCATTTTAAAGTTGACAGTAAAATAACACTTGATTTAATGACGGGGCAGATGACAGCAAATGTTTTTTGTTTATAACTCAACCATGGACAAATTGAGCGTATTGTATAAGATAGTAATCCAATATTTTCTTATTTGAAATGTTGCCAACCCGAAAGATAAAGTTTTGTAATAAAAAAAATATTTTTTTGAATTATTAATTCCTAGATTGCATAAGATGACTGTGCGCCGGTTAAAGAAAATCTATATATTTTGCATAAATTAGGAAAACCTGATCCCATTTTTGTAGATTAAGAAAGGGTATATTTCTTCAGTTTTTAACTTATATTCCTCATTTATTTCACTTAATAGACTGAAAAACGATTTGTATTCATCAACTATTTCTGGTTGGATAGAAGATTTGGAAAAAATACATAAATCATACAAAGATTTTATATTTTCTTCAGAAACCGCGATATTTTCTCCCTCTAAGCATGAAAAGTTGTTTGCGATCAAAAAAAGTCATCAAATATCTGTGTTAGTGTTTGAATAAATGTATCTAATACAAAACAATATATTGAAATTTAAAAATTTTGCCTAGGGCAATTTTCAATATGCCCAGAGGTGTTTTCATCGTGGAGAAGTTTGACCTTTTCTGATCATTTTCTTGTGAACTCATCGGGTAAGTCAAACTAGACATTTCTTTAGCATTTTCTTCAAAATTGTTGAATTATTCGTCATTTCTCAATGATTTTAAGTCATTTATTGTTGATTTAATTAAAGAAACTGCTGCCGATATATTTATATCGACTGTTTGTAAATAATTAGATAGAATTTGAATAACTGAAAGTGTTTGTTTCCAGAAGCGAAGAAAGTACTTATACAAAATCAAAAAATTTTATATAAGTTAAAATGCCACGAGCATCAATCCTTTGACTTGCATTTGTACTTGAAATTTCACCAGATGAGATGCTTCCATAACCTCTATTATAGCGGGGAGGTTTTCGAATGTGGAATTAACTGCTCTGCTGTGACTTGCCCAACCAGTAGTGGACAGTTTTTTAGACTTAATTTTTTGTCATTATTTTCTTGAATGTCTTGAAAACATTTAAGTCTCAGACAACTTTCTGTTAGAAAAACATATATTTTTTTAGGCGCCCAAAAATAACTTTACTGCTACACAGGAATTGACTGAATCTACTAAAGCTAAATTTAGCCTATATACACAACAATGTACATACAGTGAGCTCGTAAAGTTTGGAATAAATTCAATCAATCGTTATTGAAGGATTTTCACAGGAAATCCTCGGACACGTCAACTTTATTTTATAAAATGTCACTTTTTTCAGCCATCTATTTTTTTTTTGTTTTGTTCGTTTTTGAGCTATGACGTCATCGACAATTTTTTTAAATGACAACCCATATTTTTTTTCACGGATTTCGATAGAGCACATTTTTCTGAGTGCGAATATGTCAAAAACATAGTACCTTTAACATTAAAGTGTTCGAGATATTCGGTTGCAAAGTTTTAAGAATGAATTATACAAGCGATGACCAAATGCTAATCATTTATCAAGAAAGCGCAGGAAAAACAACAGTTTTGACAGTTGTCACAATTTTGAAGTTTGTGTTAATCAGTTGAATAATATCATTAAGTAAGTTGATTAATCATTATTCCATCATAATTCATTTTATTTAAAAATGGTCCGTCGTTTGAGTGAAAGGGAAAGAATCGAAATTTTGATGATGATCGGTTACGGGGACAGAGCTCGCACACAAGTAGAAGTTTGCCGTTTATTTAACAACAAATATCCAAACAGAGAACCAATTACACAGTCCACCGTTAGCAAAATAGAACAAAAGTTTTTAGAAGTGGGTCATACGAGAGATCGCCCTAGAACGGGTCGTCCACCAGTGCAACAAGATGTTAAATTGAATGTTCTACTAGAGCTTCAAGAAAATCCCCATTTACCCACCCGCCAAGTGGCGGCAAACAACGGAATAGTTCAAAGCTCCGTCTTGAAATATTTGAAATTGAACAAATGGCATCCGTATAAAGTGGTTTTGGTCCAAGAGTTAAACGAAGATGATCCTGACCGTAGGTTACAGTTTTGCCAAACCATGTTGCAACGCCTGATTGATGACGACGGATTTTTACGCAATATTGTTTTTTCTGATGAGGCTACCTTTTATCTCGACGGCACAGTTAACCGGCAAAACTGTAGATATTGGTCTCCTGAAAATCCACACTGGAAAATGGAAACTCGTAGTCAGTTTCCACAAAAAGTTAACGTTTGGGCTGGTATTGTAGGTAATCGTATTTTGGGCCCATTTTTCTTTGAAGGCGTATTAACAGGTGAAATATATTTAGAATTTTTAAGAGACGACTTAGTCCCTGCACTTGCGGTACTTTACCCAAATGACGTAGATCCAGATCTGCCCCATCACACGATATGGTACCAACAAGACGGTGCACCACCCCATTTTGCAGTGATCGTTCGCGATTATTTAAACCATGTATTTCCTAACCATTGGATTGGTCGCAGGGGAACTATCGAATGGCCCCCTAGATCTCCAGATTTCACTCCCCTAGACTACTTTTTATGGGGCTATTTACAGAGCAAAGTCTATTTCAATAGACCAAATACCATCGAAGAATTAAAGGACAGAATTCGCAATGAAATTCGAACCATTCAACCCGATACTGTTGGTAAGGTTCTGCAGGAGTTTCAGTGGCGGATGGGATATTGCCAGGAAGTGAATGGAGGTCACTTTGAAAATTTACTCTGATTTTATTTTTTACTTTAATTATTTATCATTTATTTGTTAAAATATTTTTTTAATTTGTTTAAATTGTTAAAAAATTAAACAGATTACTCCCAAATCTTTCAAAATGTTCGATAAGCTACCAAAATAAATAATATTACTCCTTAATCTTTTAAAATGTAATAAGCTATAAGCTATTAGAATCAATAAGCTATTAAAAATCTTGACCCGCCCGATAGCTTATGCATGGTGCCATGGTACATTTTATAAACTTTGCAACCGAATATCTCGAAAACTTTAATGTTAAAGGTACTATGTTTTTGACATATTCGCACTCAGAAAAATGTGCTCTATCGAAATCCGTGAAAAAAAATATGGGTTGTCATATAAAAAAATTGTCGATGACGTCATAGCTCAAAAACGAACAAAACAAAAAAAAAATCGATGGCTGAAAAAAGTGACATTTTATAAAATAAAGTTGACGTGTCCGAGGATTTCCTGTGAAAATCCTTCAATAACGATTAATTGAATTTATTCCAAACTTTACGAGCTCACTGTATATAGTCTCAGGCACATCGTTTTTTAAGCTTAACGTGATCAAAAATGAGTTAATTTTGTAAAAATGTGGAGCAAAAATGAATTTATGCAATTTTTTTAAATTAAGAATAAAACGCTTTTTGCCATTGGGCTTATCGACTAAGAAAATCCTGGAGATAAACTGATTACGTACAGGATTACATTTTTGAATGGCACCTATTTTAAGTAAACTTGAAATTTCAGTTTCAAGGATTTCTCGGTCATTATTATCAAATTTATTTGATATGAGAGGTGGAGATTGGAAAGGTTCCTTAATAAAAGGCAATGAATATCCTTTTAACCAGCTCAAAACAGTGGTGTTGGACGTAACTGATAGCCATTGTTTGAAATATTTGTTTAAGCGACCAGCATAAAAACTTACTTTTAGTCCATCCGTTTCTTTTTCTTCACATTTCTCCAGTGGGAAATCTTCATTATTTTTTCCCAATGGTAATTTCTCGAGGTTTGACTTCTGACCGGTCCTGTGTCCCTCGAACGACGAACCGGCCTCTGTGAGTTTAAAGAACGATCGGAAGGAGGATGGGGTGGATACATCCGTAACTGAGCTCCCCCTCCTATTTTGACCCCTAAACACTGAACCTTTGGTTTATTGGCAGTTAGCTTAAGGTCCCTACTGGCAGATTCAATGGTCTTAAGTGATTTTAATTTTTCTACTAAATCCACACCAAATAGATATTCGGATGGTTTATATTTATCTGCCACATCTTTCAGATTTTTTACGTGAGGAATGATAAGGTTTCCTAGTATATGAAATACGGTGAAAAAGATTCCACCGTTAAGATTCTGTCAGAATCTAAGAGATTAGATAAGACATTATTTTTAAAGTCTGAGGGGTCTTTATTGATGTTTCTTAAAATTTCTGTTAGACCATTTCCTAGAGCGCAAATCCCTTTGCCTAATTGGTTTGGGACTTCAAACTGTGAGAAATCTATTGTCAAATCGTCATTTTCCACTCCAAGTGGCAACACCGCATCGGGAGAACGCACTCGGCCCAACCGAACGCTGCTAGGTGATGTCGACCATGCGCGCGGTCGTTGGGTGCTGTGGCGAGGTGGCGTGCGAGAACAGCGGCGGCTGTCAGTTATAGAGCGAGAACGATGACGCTGTCGGCTCACATGGTGACTGCTTGGTCGAGGTGGTAGAGAACGTCGTCTGAGTAATTCTTTCTCCAATCTCTTTAGACGCTTTGCCAATTTCTTATTATTTTCCAGCTCACTACTGCTAGATGACCTACTGTGACTTCTTTTAAGAGTATTTCTTTTAGATCTACCCATATTATTTGAGACTGAAAGATTATTAGTATTATACAGATAGTATAGAGGTTGCCTATCTTACCTAAGAGACAACCTCGGCATGCGTTTTTGAGATTATTTAAGTCTAAATCAGATTAACTAAAAATAAATGAGATGCTTACTTACATATAGTAGTATAATTCTTTTGCCTGTAAATTACAGCAAAAAATGTTCTTATATTGAAAAATCGCCACAATATTCCTAAGCGTAGCGACTACTCAGAGCACAAGAAATACAATGATGACAGCAGACAGTTCTACCCTGCTGCACCAATGAAGCAGCGGGACAGGGTCGGCTTTTAAAAGCTTTCTTTGAACCTTGTGCTCGGAGTAGTAGAAGAAGCATGTACTACAATGTAAACAATGAGGACTGGACCTGAAATATAATTATTTTGCATATGGCGGTGAATTTCGGTTCCCTCCTGCTTTACTATTTGTTCGATGCCCTTTTTAAAGTTTTTATTTCCTTTATTGGGATCAGCCCATTCAGTTTTATTGTTAATTGACATAAGCCAACAAGAAAAACAAAACATTGTATTAGCCCTAGGTGAATAAATCAACCATTCTCTTACTTGTTTTCCTTCGTTACCAGTTTTAGATTTGGTATAGCTAGATTTGGTATTTTGTAACTTACATTAAATCGCATATTGTGGCAATCCAATTTAAAATTAAAGTTCTATTTAAGTCCTGGTTGGCAGGGTCCTTCCAAAATCAATTCTCTAATTAATTCATATGTTTCTCTTTAAATAGAAACGGGGCGAACCTATACGCCAATGAATAAATTCCACTACTACTACTAGGAGCCCCAAAACTGGAATCAATTTCTAAAGGTAAAATGAATGTAAAAATATGGTTGAATAAATTTGACTATATACTATATAGATCTGTGTCAACGTTTCTATAATGTCAGTTTCCATTTCGACCATTTCCTCCTCCACATCGTCATTGCTATTGTCATATTTATTTCTCTTTCTCGGCTTTCTCGCTTTCTTTTAAACTTTCGTTGCCGGAAAAATTAGAATAACACGGTGCCTCGAGAAGAATGCCGGGAACTTCTTTAATTCTGCAATTATTAATTTAATATCAATATAATATTGTAAAATTTTACTCAAACGAAAAGAAAACAATATATTTTTTAAAAATTCTTACCTACTACTAACTGATGCAAAAGTCTGACTTGAGCAGGGCACATCTTCCTTAACAGTTGCATTTTCAGTTTCCGCAGTGTTTGTTTCCCTATCTTCTTCCAAATGTACAGTAGTAGTTGACAACAGTATCTCTGGATTTATATTCTTCTTCTTACCAAACACATCATCCATTTCATTTGCATAATCGAAATTTTTACGACCTCTTACAGTTTTTTTGGAATCGTCTATATATTTCTTATAATTCCTTTCGAGAACTCTCCAGCGGTTCTCTCACAATTCCCAGCCGAAAAATGTGTACCGTGAATCTTATTTATTTCTGCAACCACAATTTCCCAGAGCCGCTTGAAACTTTTTATTTCGTAAGTGCCAACTTTTTCTGTATTTCTTATAGAAATCTATTAGGAACAATGTAGTGTTGCGCGACCACACTGCTACAGTAGGCATCTGCATTGGCAGATTCAAAATCTCCTGCGATTGGGATCCTATCACAGATAACTGCCTTAGTGGATTTTGAAACTCCTGGGGTTGAGATGTAGGACTTAAAATTAGAAATTCTTGCAATCCTGTGAAACAAACGTTTATTTATTTAATGGGTCAAATAATATACCTATCGCAATTACTTTACCTTCCATAATAACAATCCAAACAAGAAGAATTGCTTTCTAAGTACTTCACTTTAGTTTTTGTAGTTTAGAGCTGTTTAGAGAATAGTACTCACAGTAGAAAAAACAATGTTTACTGTGTTTAGAGCAATTGGCCTAGATTAATAAAATGTTTAGAGGTTACTTTTACACAAACAACCACAGACCACACAAGGTATGTTCGAGCAGTGCCAACTGTCAGTTATTCTGCGGATAGTTTGTAACCGTCATGCGCATTATGGGCAGTCATGAAACAGTTCCCAAACCGTACAAAACTTACTGCAGAAACAAACCTAATAACACACCAGTGGTTTCTGTTAATATGGACTGGCATGACTAAAATATTGTTTCTAAGAAAAAGTTCGAAATCAAGGTAAAATTATTATTCCAAATTGTCGATCTGATTGAATGTAGCATAGGTTTTTTCAACGGTAATTAATCTATAATTTTTGTCCAAAATTTAATGCAAACTGAAGTTGATTACGAAATCGGTCTGCCATTGCGTCCCCGAGAGACTGTCAAAATCGTTAATTTTTAGTACTGGGCATAATGCTAGTTTTTTGTATGTAGATACTAAGTAAGTTGTTATAAACTCACACATTTTTTATAATAATTTTTGTGATACACCAATTCATTCGGCAACATGGTAAACCTTTCATTTATACAAGTGGTTCTTATCGACTGCCTCTTTAATACATATGTGCTGTGGTTAGATACGCGATTAACGTTGTTCATATTATTATCCTTTGTTTTTATGGTAATAGGAACTTTCAGTGTTTAGTCTTTGTAATGTGCGTTTGTTTCAAACGTGTTCCTTTAAAATGACTTGATTTTTGTGGCAGTCTTTTAGCCCACTGTTCTTGTGCTGTTAAATCAAAAATTGTTGGACTGGTTCAGTTACTTGTCTAGAGTTATTTCTTTGTGGATGGAAAATACGTGTTTTCTAATTTAACGGAGGACTCTGCCACATTTTTGACTTCGTTGTCCGCCTAAAATGAGACTTTTTACTATAGAAAACCAATTTTCCACATCTGCGTTTCTCATTCTCTTCCCACATTCTTCTGATAATAACAGCTCGCTCCGCATGGGTAGGTATGGGAAATATTTTTTCAATGCAACATTGAAAAACTCCGAATTATAGGACGGGTTGGTAATATCAGATGATTCATTTTTAACATCCAATAAGACGGATGTGTATATTTTATAAAAATGTTTATAAAAGGAACTGCTTTTATAAATGATACCCTCCTCCTCATAATCAGGTGATAACTTATCGACATTGTCACTGTCGGCTTCTAATTCTAATATATCGAATATGCTTCTGGATATCGAAAAAGAAATTAGACTTTTCATAGATGATCTCACTTTACTGGTATCGAATTCTGAAATTAGTACCACTGTTAAATGTTCGTACCATGTACTCATCACCTGAAAATCACTAATATTAAAAGCAGCCACCAATACTTGAAAACATATTTGCGCGGATTTGTCAGTGAAGTTTTTTTTTTATATCGCTTGCAATAATTTAAAAAAAGTGACTACAACAGATGTCGAGTTTTATTATGCTACTTAATGAATTTTAATCACCGTTCACTATAAAGTCGTACGTCAATTTTAAATATGTTTTTAATATTATATTGTTCCAAAATACCGCGTTGATTATCACGAAGCTGAAATCACAACTTCAGAGAAAACGGGCCATATTTTTTTCTTGCTTCCCACCAAAGATTTAAATTTAGCAAGCCATAAGCCAATGAATATATATATATATATATATATATATATATATATATATATATATATATATATATATATATATATATATATATATATATATATATATATATATATATATATATATATATATATATATATATATATATATATATATAACTTGCATGTTGCATGTATATGACCAATTAAGGTAGGTGTACCAATTATAGACAGTGTCCCAATGATCGACACTTTAGAGAAAAAATTTAAATAATAAGAATTGTCTAACGATTATGTTTATTTCTGTTAAATCATACCAAAGTGGCAGGTTTCGACTGTTGTACTTCAATAGCCTGTGTTGATAAAGTAGAAAACAATAATTCAGTAGCCATTTCAATTTGGTCAGTGCTCAGTTCAATGTACAGTAGTGAAAATCCTTGTTAGCAGTCTTAAGGAACAGGTAAGTTGATGATGCTGGTTTTTATCAATAAATCTTAAATAGTACAGGGAAAAATGATGCTATATATTTATATAGTGTCTAAATAAAGGTTTTTGGTCAGAAAATTCGCAATAATATCTATTATATTTGTTATTCTAATCTGTCGATAACTGGTACATCCTTAATTATACTTGGTACCAATTATGGACAATAGTGTCGATAACTGGTACAATGTAGCGTTCTCTTTTTCTATCATTATTTAAATCTCAATAAGAGATGTGTCTGACTCTATCTACAGATTTTAAAGGAAAATACATTAAACTACAATTGTACCAATTATCGACACCCTATTATTCTATCAGAAGAGAAGTTACAGATTATGTAATTCTTATGTCGATATTATGTGCATATACATGTCGATAATTGGTACTATTTTTTTTCAGTACCTATTACAAAAATGGAGAAGGGAAAAAGGTTCCAATATTCTATTGAGACAATGGAACAAGCTGTTGAAGCTGTAAAAACCGGTATGCCCTGTGCCAGAGCAAGTAAGATTTTTAATGTTCCCAGGACAACCATATTGGGAAAAGTTAAGGGAAAGACGCCAGTTGGCAGAAAAATTGGACCAGACACTATTTTGACAACTAAGGAAGAGACATTATTGGTCAATTGGATGTTCCATATTGCTAATTGTGGATTTCTTGCCACAAAGTTACAGCTTATAGATAATGTTCAAATACTTATTAAAAATTTAAAAAGACCCAATAATTTCACAAACGGAAGACCGGGCCGTCACTGGTATGAATCATTTTTAAAGCGGCATCCAGAACTTTCACAAAGGGTTTCACAAAATCTCACCAGCTCTCGGGCCAGCATAACAGAAGATAAAATCCGCCGTTGGTTTGAGGAGGTAAAGCAATATTTAGAGCAAACACACAACTTTGCTATTATATATCATCCTAGTCGTGTTTTCAACTGCGACGAGAGTGCTTTTTTTCTAAGCCCTAAGAACGATAAGGTGTTAGTTAAAAAAGGTGAAAAGGCGGTTTACACATTCATCAACAATGATGAAAAAGAATGTCTTACAACGTTAGTCACATGCAGTGCCTCTGGAGAGCTTCCCCCGCCCATGATTGTCTATAGTTACAAAAGGGTACCAAAACATGTCATCGACAAAATTCCACAAGATTGGGGTGTAGGGCGTTCAGAGAATGGATGGATGACGGGTGAGTCTTTCTATGAATATGTCGCCAATATTTTTCATCCGTGGTTGGTTGCTAATAATGTAGAACTACCCGTCATTCTATTTGTGGATGGACACACCTCTCACTTGACAATGGCTGTGAGCGAATTTTGTAGTAACAATGGAATTATATTAATTTCATTTGTGGCCAATGCCACTCATATCTTACAACCACTGGACGTAGCTGTTTTTCGTCCCTTAAAAATGGACTGGAAACAATCTGTTCACAAATGGAGAATGGAAAATAATGACAAGAAATTAAGTAGGGAAGATTTTGCTCCCCCTCTCAAATCAACAATGGATAAAATGAATAATTTTCCTGATGTGATAAAAAATGGTTTTCGAACCTGTGGCCTGGTACCATTTATGCCTGACAATATTAATTTTAACAAATATTTCAAAACTACATCTAGAAGCCACGATAAAGAAACAAAAGACACTGATGACTGCAGTAATTTTCTGAATTTCCTGGAAAAAGAAATTCCAGAGAAAGTAGCTTTATTTAAAGCTTCTGTAGACACATGGAATGGTGCTACTGAAGACACAAGCTGTTTAATTTGTGGAGCATCCTAAGAAAGCGTTCAAATTCGACTGCAAGTATTAACAGAGGATTAAATCACATTACTGCTGATGAGCCAAACCTACCATCAATAGAATGTAGAGATGACAAACACACAGCTGAAGAACCCGACTTGTCATTAGTTGAACATAGAGATCATGAACACAACCTCATATTAGGTGATTATATATATGGGGAACACACTGCTGATGAATCCAACCTACTATTAGGTACATATAGAGATGAGCAGGAACCTGAGGATTACTCAAATGATGAACTTGAAGCTACTGGATTAATAGAGACTGGAAATTTAAAATTTCCCATAGTCATAACCGTACCAAGACCTAGTGATTCGGGCGCAGTCTGTGATAATAGTAGCGACATTTTTGAAATATTAGATGAAACAAGTTACGGTACAAATGATTTGCATCTTGAACAAGATAATGAAATCTTTAAAGGAGGCATGAAAAATACTGAAACAATAAGAGACACAATCGATAATGAAACGGAACATAATGAGAACAAAGCAGATGAAAAATCTGAAATAAATAATGTAGATGAGATTAATAGTACAACGATAATTTATAGTGACAATGATAATTTAGCATCTTATATACATGAAACCCAAAAAACTGGTAGCAAGGCACTATATTCAGAACAAGATAATCCAGATTTTCAACTAGCAATAGAGGATGTTGAAATGAATATACCTCAAGTACAAGAGAAAAACATCAATGAAAAAGAAAATAGAAGTCCGAATGCAAAAAACGCCAGTTCCGAAAAGAAGAGTTCCAGAATAAGTTCCTTCAGTGGCATCCTCTAAGCAATGGCAGGAGTACTATAAGCGCAAAGAGGAAATTAAAAGTATTGAATTGAGAAAAAAAGAACAAAATAGAGAAGAACGAAAAAAGAAACAGACTGAAAAAGAAGAAACACAGAGAAAAAAAGCAAGAAAGTGACAAATAGTGACGAAAACAGACCAAAAACAGATAGCACCAAAAACGACGATGTACCTGAGTATGCCACCACTTCCTCAAACCAACTTGATGCAAGTGACAAAGAATTAGAAAAAAGAAAATCCAAAGAAAAAAATGAACAGGATTTCATTATTAATGATTATATTATAGTACACTATAATGAACAGTTGTTGCCGGGAAAAATTACTGGCATGCGTTATGATGAGGAGAAAGATGAATTTCAATATGAAGTTAATCACATGGAGAAAAAAGGTTTGAACTGGATATGGCCCGAAAAGAAGGATATTCTCTGGTACAGTAAGGATGAAATTTCAACAAAAATTGCTGAACCAGAACTAAAAAATAAGCGAGGGCTGTACTGTGTTCATGAAACTTCAGATTATTCTTAAAATCTCAGTTGAGCTGATTAATAATGGTACTATATATATATTTTTGATGATCTCCAGAGATATACGTTTTTTTTGTTATTTATATATTATTATTATACTTGAATGTTAAACGTAATATTTTTTTTTAGTTAGTTAATCATAAACATTGTTATTTTTATTAATGTTTTAAATATTTTTAAATATATATTTTAAATATAACGCTTTAGATATGTTCTTACACCTTGAAATGGTAAGTTACAGTAAGAAAGTAACTCAAGTTCCTTCTTTTTGTTTGAGTGTCGATATTTGGTACTCACCTGTGTCAGAATCTGGTACAAAACAATTTTCAACATGTCAATAGTTGGTACAAGCTGTGTTTTCCGTCTTATTTATTTCCTTTAGGAAGAATATATATATATTTATTGTAAAATTGAGTATGTCATTCCAACAAAGAATAATATAAAAATCCATCTTCAAAGTTTCATAACTCTAACTCTGATAAATTAATTTTGATAGGGTTGCTTTTTGTCAAAAATGTCTTAAGGTGTCGATAATTGGGACAGTTACCTTATGTCGTTGCATTAAATCTAGTAAATCGTCCTTATGCCGATCGTCTATCCCAAACTTTTCGGATCGAAGTTTTTGTATAACAGCTTCAGATTTTCTGCAGATTTTCATCACTAATCGGGATCTTCTCGTGGAGGTCTGGTTCTCGTAATATCTGCGATCCATTGTCAATAGTCGTTCTTTGGGTTCTTAACGAGGCGTCACGTATCTTGAATTTTTGAACTTGGTTGCTGACGACAATGGAAAAGATATTTTTTCGCACAGGTTTATTTACTCCCAGGTCAGAAGCCTTCTGGATATTTTCTGGAGATTTACATTGCTCGCCAAAGCTAGCACCAAAAAGCCAAACATCAGACTTGGCTTCTTCAGCTACTCAAGTATGAATACAATAATTGATGCTTTCTGTATTACGATAATAAGTAATGTACCTCACAGAACATTTTACCGGCATCTGCTAAAACAGGGGATAATCCGTTTCTCAGATCCTCCGGTACATTTTCGTTGGCTATTTAATTAATGCCACCGATTTTCTTAGTAATATTACATATCAACTTTGTAATTCCATTTGGCTATCTTGTAATCTTGTAAATTAACAAAGGCAATATTTTTATAATTTCACAACATTTATCTGTGATATAATATGATAACTTTTTGCGATTTTGCACAATTTTAAGAAAATCACATTGATATATTACATATATTTTGTAAAGTTATGTAGAAGGTAATATGTAATTTCACAACATTTATTTGTAATATTACTATAATATATTGTAAAATTATTATGCGTTTTTAAAAAAAAAATTTAAAAATAATTTTACTCACAATCGGTTAGTAATTTATGGATTTCTAACCTTTGAAGTAATCGGGAAGCGACTTATTACTTACTTTACTTTCCCAGCTAGCCGGGAAAGTACTTTCCCGGCTAGCATCTGTCACTTTTCTTACCTGGAAATGTCAATGTCATTTTTGATTAAAAGATGGTTTAGAAAGAATAGAATCCACTCAACATTTATTTAATTCAGAAACAACAACAACAATAACAAAAAGAAAACTATTTGGAATTATAAATATTAATAGTTACATTGGAATTATGATTACTATTAACGGTTAAAGTAAGACCGTGTTGCTCAAAATTATGAGTTTCAGAAATAGATGAAGACGCCGACGTTTCTGGATTTTCTACATGAGCAACATATTAGCAATTTTTATTTGTCCTTGTAATGAATTCTCCACATATCCCTCTGCTACGGTGTTGGATTTCCAACCCCCCAACTTTTTCAACTGTAGGATGTCTCCACCTGTATTTGCTAATAATGTTGCTGAAGTACGTCTAAAACAATGTCCTGTAAACCTGTTAACATTTTCCAGCTTTAAATAAGTTGCTATTTTTTTGGGAAAACTTCCTATAGCATTATGCCCAAAAGGCTGTCGTGTAATTTTACCAAATCTTATTTGTAAAAAAAATCTATCAGAGTCAATGTTATTACGAAGGTCACAGTATTGCTTTATTATATTTATCCATTCCGATTTTGTAATTACAAATGTACGGGAAGAGTAGGTTTTTGTGATAGGAATCACTATTATAATTCGATTTTCTAAAATATCCAGGCCACTTATTTTCATTTTTAAAAGTTCATCGCACCTACAGGCTCCGGAAATGCCAATAATTAAAGCAACCTAAAAAAATTTAATATAACATATATTTAATATGCACTAAATAAATTAAAATTACCTTTTGAGGAAGATATTCTATCGGGGCATTGTTTAAAAATATATCGATGTCTGCTTCAGAAAAAACACTTGACTTTTTAGCTTGATATCCCACATTCTTCCTTTTCAAAAATGCCTTCAATTTTGCGTAATTACTAATATCAACATTATGCCTAAAGTTTAATACTGCTCGCAACATCGAATATCTTGACCATAATGTGGAGGCTTTACTTTGTTTGCTTATTTCACAAAAATAAGCAAGAAGTACCGTCTCAGAGGTATGCTGCACACCTTTAGCCACGCACCATTTACTGTATAGTTCATAGGTGTTTTCATACCTTTCCCTGCTTTTTTCAGGAATTATTCCTTCAGTAGCTCTCTCTGCAGCTACCCGCACTTCTGGTGGCGTACATTCAAATTCACTATCAGACATTTTTGTAAAATAAATACAATTTGATTATATGTACAATTAATGGCGTCGTGTATCGCCTAAATGTCAGATTCAACAAACTTGTTTTGTTACCTAGCAACGATCTCACAGGTTACTTGAAATAATTCATCTTATCACATAATGAAAATGGATACAGATATTTGAAACGAAATTATTATTGGTAGATTGTGAGTATTAGAAATCCATAAACTACTAACCGATTGTGAGTAAAATAGTATACAAACCTCGCGGGAACTCATTCTAGCCTCGCGTCTGTAGTTTACCTCGGTGCTTCGCACCTCGGTAAACTACCTTGCCGCTCGGCTGAAATAGAGTACTTTCCCGCTCGGTATGTAATGTACTATTGTAAATTTACCTCATTTTGTAAAATGACACTGTTATTTCACAAAAAAACATCAAATTTACAAAAATCTAAAATCTTTAGATATACAATTTTTATGTAAATTTCTTTAGTTTTTTAAAGTCATCAGTTTAATTATTCACACCTAGGATTTAAAAAATCATCAAAATGGGCAAATATAAAGATTGCCGACGAGCGTCCGTCGTCGCCCAGCCACAGCACATAATCACAGATTTAACAGATATTCGTCTGTGACAGACATATTATATATGTCTATGGTATGTGACATAATTATGTGCTGTGGCTCAGCTGTTGATTTATCAACCTGACGGGCCTACTATACGGATATCACGGCCGTAATTTCCTTACGATTATTTGCAGGGAATCTGCAGTCCGTCACGGGTGGTTTAACGAGTTTTTAACTTCCGGCCACTGGGGTCAAACGAGTTTTTTAACCGGAGACTGCCATTTAACGAGTTTTAAATGTACGCCCCACTCAGGGAAAAAGATCATTTACCACATTGTTCAAATAAGTAGCAAGTAATTCAACAAGTTTTGAATTTTTCTGTCGTATTTTCCTCAAGGCGATTAGGAACTACCTATATTTTTTACTTTATAAACCACCATAGGTTCATACCTTATACATTTACACTGGGCTTAAACAAGTTTTTATTTTGAGAAGAACGTTCTTACGAGTTTACAAAACGTTCATTCCACCCAGTACCTAGTATGCTAAATTATAATAATAAATTGAAACAGACTAGGTTTCATAAATGTCGTAGATTTTTTACGAATTTATCTTATGCCTGTGTTTTTTCTTTAATTTAAGAAGATTGTGATATTGCCATTCCCGAGGTCACTCCCAACAATGAAAATCAAACCGAGGAGGATCTCCCGAAGTTTTAGACCTGCTTGGTCTTGATGAGTCCAAAACACCGTAATTGACAGAAGCTATTCACGCTTCAGTGGCCAGAAGATGGGAAAAGTTGCTTAAGTCGGGTATGGAGTCCGAGGCCGTTGTGGAATTAATAAAAAAGTATCCACCTATAACTAACTGTCGCCTAGTAGCAGCCCCACAATTTAACAAGCAGGTTTGTACAGTGCTGTCTGAGCAGCATAAGAATCGAGATACTCGCTTAGCACACCTCCAAAATCAGCTGGGAGCAAGCATGACTGCCATTGGACGCGCCCTCTCCTTACTGCTAAACGAAGGCGAAGGCAAAACCGGAGGATGGTTGACCGGAGTCAACCATCAGTGTCGAGAAACACTCAATAGCGTTCCAGTAGACGACTATCTACTGTAAAGACCTAGAAGATCGTATGAAAGAAGCAAAATCTTTCGAAAAATCTTCCCTTGATCTAAAGATCCCTAAAACAAAACCCAAGCCCACGAAAAAGGGAGATCCAAAAAAGCACCATTTAAACGCTCATAGTCAACTCCGGTACGGGCGTGTGACATACCAGAGCAGGCCGAGACATGCGCTCCAAGGATATCAAGAAACCCGGTACACCTCGACAAGACAGTCGACATCGAGGTCACAACACAGAGGGTCCAACCGAAATGTGGACCGTCAGCAAACCAGTCAGGGTCCACGCCAGGGTCGTTACCCCGACAATCATTAAATGTAAGTCAGATTAGTGGGTATCTTAAACATCATTTTTCTTCTTGTTCAAAGCTAACATCTGATCCTCTTATTCATCATCCTCTTATTCATCATGGATAAGAGGATACAAAATTCCATTTGTTCGCCAACCTAGGCAAAAAATCACACCTATAGAACACAAATGGAGCGGTTCAGAAAATCTTGCCATCCAAAACCACTTAAATAAGCTTTTCAAAATGGGAGCGATCAGAGTGTACCCCTACAGCAAATCAATTTGTTTCGAAAATCTGTCTTACTCCCAAACGCGATGGTTCCTATAAATTGATACTTAACCTCAAAAAACTTAATCAGTTCGTTCACACCCAACATTTTAGGTTGGAAAATCATAGGTCTGTCAAGAAATTATTACCACCCTCTGCGTTTCTAGGTACCATAGACCTGAGAGACGCTTATTACGCAGTCCCGATAAAAAAGTCTTACTGTAAATATTTGCGTTTTCACTTTAATGGTAAGTTATTTGAGTACACATGTCTCCCGTTCGGGTTAAGTACAGCCCCATTTGTTTTCACTAAACTTCACTAAACCCATTTTATGTCATCTAAGAGAACAAACAAAACCTTCTATCAAATGCATACCTAGACGATTTTTTACTAATAGGAAATACATATGCTGACTGCCTAAATAACATTGCCAAAACTAGTTCACTTCTACAGAAACTAGGGTTTGTCATAAACTGTGATAAAAGTGTTAATTCCCAAATAAGAAATAAAATATCTTGGGATTTTATGCACCGTGGGCAAAAAAGTTAAAATTAGGGATTTTGCAAAATTTGTTGGCTCTCTAATTTCGGTTTGTCCAGTTTTTTATACGCTAAAGAAATGGAACATGTAAAGTGTCTAGCTCTTCGCAAATCGGCAGGTAATTTTGATCGTCAGCCCTCTCATCTGAGAGGCTCGAACTCTATATCTCCCCCAAAATTTTAGTGATGCTTCGCGCTCTCATTGGGGTATTGTTTGTGGTAACAAGAGATCACATGGGTTTTGAGATAGCGAAGATCAAAAGCTTCACATTAATTCCTTAGAATTGATGGCAGCTTTGTTCGGCTTAAAATGTTTCGCAAGTGATTTAAGTCATTGTGATGTCTTATTACGGATTGACAATACCACGGCTATCGCTTACATAAATAAAATGGGGAGGGGGGCACCACCATCATTTACATCTCATCGCTAAAAGTATATGGCAGTGGTGTGAAGAGCGCGAGATTTGGATCGTTGCAACATATGTGCAATCGTCACTGTGCAGATATTGAATCCAGACGCCTAACTAAACAGACCGAGTTCGAACTAGCAGATTTTGCGTTTACAAAAATTTGTAATGATTTCTTTTCTCTTCGGAGCCGGAAGCAATTGCCGTCGACGCATTTACCCTCTCATGGCAAAATTACGAGTTTTACGCTTTTCCTCCCTTCAACCTTGTCCCTAAAGTTTTGCAAAAAATTATTACAGACAAAGCTAGAGGAATTGTGGTTATACCACCTTCTCAGGCCTGGTTCCCCCTTTTTCTACAATTATGCATCAAAAGCCCCATAATTTTTGAACCGAGCCCTAAACTTCTTCTCTCCCCTGACAGGTCTTCACATCCGTTACACGCGAGCCTTTCCCTTGCGGTAGGCCTCTTATGGCACAAGGACTAAGAGCCAGAGGGATACCGGAAGACGCGTTACAGATTTCAAATTCCTCTTTGGCAGAGTCGTCTATTAAGCAATACAATCATGGCCTGAAACTTTGGTGGGATTTTTGCTTGGAAAACCAGATACAATTATTCGAATTTTCCATACAAAATATCCTCAAGTTTTTATCATTACTTTAATAAAGACGCCTCTTATAGTTCTCTAAATACCGTCCGAGCCACCCTGTCCCTTCTTATCTCCCTGGAGGTAGGCTATGATGCTCGTATTAAACCTTTTTTCAAAGGTATTTTTAGAATTAATTTACATAAAGTGAGTAAAACAATTTACTCTGAAATTCTTTTAAATTTTATATATTCTAACCTCAAAACGCCGATACTAAATGTAAACAATTTCATACCGTGACTTAAACATCAATACAGTTGTTAGCTGGGCTATCCTTTACCTATCCTTTTCCCAGTCCTCAATCCTTAGTTTTTCCAACAGAAAAAAAGGAGTTCTAGAAAGTAAAAGAACCTCAGGAGACGCTATCACTCGTAAGCTTAGGGCTTGGGATGAAGTGACTGCAGAATTTAATGCTTCTGCTGACAGCAAACGAACCGTCAAACAGCTGAAGATTCTCTATGATAATATGAAGAGGAAAGCTAGGAAAGATTTAGCTATAGGAAATGTAAGTAAAATTCTCGTTGATACCTATATTATTAGATAACTGTATACTCTTGTGTAGATCTTTTATTTCATTTTTTTATTTATAGAAAGAACAGTACAAAAAAATTCTTGAGGAATTAAATTTAATGCAGGGACAAGAGAATCAGAATATTGGCGAGCTTATAACCGCAGCGAAAATAGAAGAAAAACTAAATAAAGTAAGTAAAATTGTTTTCATGTATTCTGACTAGTGCCCAAGTGAGATTGGGTCAACCGCCTGTCGTTGCTGTTATTATAACTTGACTTAGGTATCCACTTCGTAATCTATTGAGAGAACATGTTCACGAGTCGATAATATTCCTCCTACCAAATCAAAGATAGGTTTTATTTATTTGAATTATGCGTTTTGATGTTTTCAGAAGAAAAAATTAAATTTCAAGTTTTCAAATTAATTTTCAAAAAATATATGCAGTCTTACATAATATTGTTTTTGCTAATCATTTACTTGTTCTAGACCGAGGTATTAAAAACAGGAGGTGGAACGAACAAAGCTCCTACCATTAGTGGAACCAGTCTCCAGATATTGTCCATATTAGGGGACAAGGTGGTGCCACTTCCAAATGCTTACGATTCAGCAGCGGACTATCATAGTGGTAAATAAATTTAACATAATTTAAAATGTATTATTGACTAAAGAAGTGTTTTGTATGGAAAAATTGCTAATACTTAAAATAATGAATCTGTTCCAGATATCATTATTGAGATGGATGAACCAGAAATGGAAGAACCTGCAGTTTCCCCACCTTCACCGAACCCATCCCGAACTCCTACTCCTACGCCCGGACCTTCACGTCGTACCAAACCAATTAAAATAAGAAAAATTAACAAAAAAATTAACTATAAACAAAAATATTTTAAACAAAAATTTATGAATTCATTAATTGAAAAAAGGTGTCTCCTTCTAGAGGAAAAAATTTTAAAAAAAACATTATTGTTGTTGGAAAAAGATTAGAAATAGGTATTTTGTTGATAGGTATTTTGTTTGAAATAGGTATTTTGTTGATTACTTTTTATGCTAAACAACTTTAAGCATTACTTTCACTGGGTACATTGTGGCAAAAAAGCACGGCACATTTTGAAAATAGCTTTTTCTATTTATTCATTAAAATATTCTGATTCATGTTTGTCATATAACAAGATTTATATGGTCTACAACTGAAAAACTTCCTAACCTACCCAATTTAACGAGCCATCATTGATTAATTACTTACACGTAGTGAAAGTATAGTAATTAACATTTTTATTTGAAATTTGTATTGCTTAAATCGCTTTAAAATGTCATGAAAGTTCTCATTCGAGGATTTCAAATATGTCTTGCTCAGACATGTTTTTACTTTTAGCCACTTTATATTCACAGGAAGGTATAAGTAGCATTCAAATATTGATGCTGCATACCGTTATACCATGCTTTTATGCCACTAGGTGGAAGTAATGATTCCTTAGGCAGCGGTTTGTTTACTTATTGTTAGTGATTGATGAACATGAAAATAAAAACAAAAAATTAATTTAAAACATGTTTTTAATGTCTCGCCAATGCCGATGCGATAATATAATTTCGCATGGCTGTGTTCCCATTGACATGTGCAATAATATTGTTATCTCCTATTGCTTCAAGGTACTCATCAGGCTCTTCTTCCTCTACGTCACCCAAGTCTATGGCAATGTTGTGCAATACAGCGCATGCGACTATTATGGCTACCGATGTATCTAACTTAGTTCTTAAACCAAATGACAAACAATGGAACTTCTTTTTGAGTACTCCAAAGCACCTCTCGATGGTGTTTCTGGTGGCTATATGGGCTCGATTATATGCTTCCTCAGCGGGGGATCTGGGATTAGTTAATGGAGTTAATAAATATAATTTACATGGATATCCACTGTCTCCCAATAAGAAATTGTTGGCTCCATATTGCCCTCTTTCGAGCTCCACAACTAATGGGCTGTCATTCATGATGGTAGCATCGTGTACCGAACCAGGCCAACGTGCAATAATATGCCTAATTTTGAGGTGGGCGTCACAGACAGCCTGTACATTTAACGAGAAGTACCCTTTTCTGTTGCGATAGAGTTCAGCATTTGCTCCTCCTGGTGAATTTATTTTAACATGAGTACAATCTACAGCACCTACAACTCTTGGAAAATTCGTTATTTTATAAAAATCTAAACAGACCCGCAGAACTTCATTGTCAGCGGGCATTTTTATTTCCGTACGGCCCATTGATGCAATATGGTGCGTCATGATTTGATAATTCGTGAAACAGATGGCTGGGATATATTGACATGGTCTCCTACACAGTTCTGAAAAGTACCGGTTGCATAAAACCTCAATGTCACGAGGAGTTGAGTTAGCGGATCTATCGATTTGTTTCTAAACGTAACAGGTCTGATATGGTCTTCAAACCTATGCAGTATATGCAGCACTACCTCTTTACGAAATCTAAATCTTGACCGGAAATCTACATCATCATAGATGTCGAAAGGGTTTACACGGTCTCTAATGATCCGTAACCTCCTTGGCCGTTCCTCCTCCTCAGATGAAAAGGAAGATAAAGAAGATAATGAAGATACGTCCATTTTTCTATGAGGAAACAATTCAACCTATGAAGACAATTGTACCTAAAATAATCCACATATTTAATAATGATATAATAAATAGGATTTTTATATACATACCTTTAAAAATGTGCAGGAAATAATTTTAAAATAAAATTTTAAAACATATATTAATAATATGCTTATAACTATTTTAAATGTCTATTTTAGATTTTCACTTTATTTTTTTTATATTTATTTCACTCAACACACAAATATTTAAAAATATTGTAGCAAAATACTAATCTTGTGACATTCGTCAAAATATAATCAGTCATGTAGCACCGATTAAGAAATCAGCTCGTCAAATGCAATTTGATCGGATCGTTTGCCTTGACGAAGCTTTGTGAATATCAAAACAGCTTGATTATGCATTTAACCAACTCGATTACCAACTTCTCGTTACCTGATCAGACGATGAGAAATAGCATTTGTTTTTCTCAGGTAACGATATGATTAAAATTTAATCAGGTCGATCAGAGGGTAATCGAGCTTTGTGAATACGGGCCTAAGACCTCCAGAACCAAGATACAAAGAAACGGGGAACCCCGACATAGTTTTGAATTTTTTCTTGGGGCTGCCATCCAACGAGGAATTAGGGTTCGACCTCCTGTTACAAAAATTAGCTACCTTATTGGCCTTAGTGACAGCTCATAGAATCCAGACACTTCAGCTAGTTTTGGTTCCAAATATCGAAATTTCAGATAACTGGGTTTGTATAAAAATACATCTCAGGCTCTATTAAAACATGGGGCCCTAACCGATTCCAACCTTATCTTAAATTTCCGTTTTTCAAAGATAAACCAAAACTATGTGCGGCTTCCTTTCTAATATATTATCTCAACAGAACCAATGGCTTACGACCGCCCAATATACGTAATCTATGTTTAACTAGCAAAAAGCCCTATAAGGCAGCCTCTAGACAAACAATTTTAGATACGAGCGGTCTTAATACTGTTATTTTTCGTGCGCAAAGTACGCGACATGCCTCAACCTCTGCCGCCGCAAGGAAAGGGGTCTCTCTGGAGGTCATTCGAGATGCGGCGGGTTGTTCCGCTTCGTCTTAAGTATTTACTTGATTTTACAAAAGACCGTTGGCCGAGCCAAGTTTTGCAGAGGCAATTATTGTTTAAACTTGTTATTTTGTACACTTAGATATAAACTGTTTTTGTACCTCTTTTCTTTTTCCTTACTGAATTTTGAAATAAATGTTTATTACTAAGCGTTTAGTACCTCTGTTATTGCAACCTCTTTTGCTGTAAACATCTACATACCTAAGAGGAACAAGACCGGAAAATAATTATAAGATTAAACGAACTTATCTAAGTGAAGTTTGATCGTAATTATTTGAAGATCTTGTTCCGAATAGATCACTCCCACCCTTACCCATAATACTCCCGGTGATCTATGGAGAGGTTGCATCAATGTGGCTTCAAAGATAATGAGTGCCGGCGGGCCAAACGGGAGAGAGAGAAAGGTGTGGAGAGTGCGTGGCGATTTCTTTCAATAACGGTGGTGACATCTAGCGCTGAGGAGTACACTACATACCTGATCTATTCGGAACAAGACCTTACGATCAAACGAATAATTACGATCAAACTTGACTTAGATAAGTTCGTTTAATCTTATGATTAACGGTTACAAATAAGGAAACATAATTATAATATGTAAGTAAAGGCTGATTGTTTATATTTTACTCAATAGCTATATCCGTTAATTTTGATCACCCTGTATAGTTTAAATTAGCAAAGTTGTAGCATTTTCCCTTAATCGCCAGAATCTGATGCCAAAAATTACATAGGTAATTCAAACCCTTGTTAAATTTTTGCAATATGTTTTGCTAATTTTAAATGGAACAATTTCAAATATATAATGTTATTAATTTATTAAATATTTATAGACGCAGGGTGTTCCATATAAAAATAGCAAAATATATGGCAAAAATTTTACAAGGCATTGACATGTCATTGTGGTATTAGATTCTGACGAGGATTCAGGAAAAATTCTACAACTTTGCTTAATTTAAACTATACAGGATGATCGAAATCTATTGAGTAAAATATAAACAATCACATCGTACCTATACCCTGTACAAAATTTTTATGATAAGAAAAAATAATATATAAATTATTATTTTATATATAATGTTTATATAAAAATTGGACCTGACTATAAATACCTAGGTATAAGACAAAGGAACTTAGCTCCGTAAACGGAAAGTGAACAAAAGTCAAACAGTCAAACAGTTCATGTCACAAACTCTACAAGATATTTTTAAATAAGCAATTTATATTAGAGTATTAACGTATATACCTATTAAAGTATATTAAAGGATTTAAATAGATAATAAAAAACGATAGCTAACTGCTTGTTGGCCAGACAGACAATTAGCTAACGTGCCAACTTTTTAATAAAAGAAATTATATTTTCTTAATTGGAGTGTGACTTGACTTTGCTCCCGAGTCGGGATGAACTCTAAAAAAATACCGCTGAATCATTTCCATAGTTACTGATACCTTTTTTGGGTACATTAGGTTAAAGTTAAAATTAATCGCAAATAATAATTTTATTGCCTCTTCAAAGGAATGTGAACTGACAAGAAGGGTTTTTTCCATGTAAATGGCAAATTTCTTTTCTCCTTCTTCATCTGAAATAAAAGGAAACATTGGGAGCTTGGGACATCTAATATAAATCATGTATAATGACGTTATATATATATAATGGTCTCGATACCGGCATAAACTACTGTCTTTTGAAATTTTTAAATCAATATTGTTTTTAAAAGTAGAATATTATTACTTTAATAGCTATTTATGTAACCAGTTGGGAAAAGTACTATTTTGTGTAACGAGCGTTAGCGAGTTCCGCAAAAGGATGTTACACAAAATAGTGTTACCCTTTACACTCACTTTACACATCAAAGAAAAAAGTCTCACTTTACACACCAAAATTAGAAAAAATCTTTTTATTATCTAATTATATTATAAAAAAAATATATAAAATAGCATGTCAGTCTTATTATTTGTCAAAAGAGGCCATTCGTCCTTGATTTCCGCGACAGATGGGGTCTGTGACCTATTTAAAAAACATCTTTGTTATGCATAGGTTTTACCAGTACCAAAAAAAGTTTGCATTTTCTTGAGTCATTAATTTTAATGCTAGGGCAAAATCCTGAACATTCTCACAGTTTTGACTATCTATTTTTGGTGACCAATGCGAGCACCCAGCTCTCAAATTATTCATTACATTAAACTTTTTTGAAGGCACTGGTGTGCTTTCCCTGTCGCTTTTATGTGGTTTGCATAGATAGGTGTAATGAATGTGCATTTTTAAAGTAATGCCGTGCATTCCGTCTCCAAGTATGGTCTAAGAAGGCTCGTGGAAATTTATCAGCCTCTGGATACAAACCCATGGAAAAATTATATAAGATCTTTAGTTTTTGTCAATATTACCATATAATTAATATTGTCAATATTAGACTATTAGTCAATAAACCTGAGACTATCGAATTTATCTTTCATAAGTATATATTTAACATGTAAAATTGAGTTCCTCCCTCAATGTTTTTCCAATACATAGATATATAGCCTCTTTCCACGATAATTTGCAGACTGACATATCTGCATAGGTCCAGAAGAATTAACCGATGCTTGAATCACATTTAAAATTTCTATAGGATAGTCATTGGGTATAAATGGATAGCTGCAATCTAATAGTAACAACTTTTTCATTAAATACAAAATTTTGATTAAAATTTAAGCTTTGTAAAAAAGAGCTGATTCTTATTAGATAAAGAAAACAATATGTTTCTGAAGCTAGGGGTGTGTTTGATGCAATATTAAGTCCACATATGTCTTAGAGGTACATAAACCCTTATCAAATAAGGATAATGTTGCAAGTAATGATGTTTTGGTCTCAGACTGTGCAATGGAAATAGCGCTTTTCTCGATTCTATCGGCCTTACAGGGCTAGAAGGCTATCCGAAAACGTGTTTAGAGTACTCAGAAAACCATTACTTATTCATCCCGAAAAAGTTGAACTAGTTGTGAATGCTTGTATTTGTTTACACAATTATCTTAGAAGTAGCAAGGTTTCTAGAAACTTGTACATAACATCTAACACTTTTGTTTCCGAAGACAAAGACACTGGCGAAATAATAGTTGAATCGGGGAGAACGGATATAAATGGAGACACCACATTTCTTCCATTAAGAAGGCGCGTAATTCGACTATAGAAGCAAAAAATATAAGGGAAGCGATATGCTGAATATTATGTCATTATAAGGTATGATCTCTGGCAAAAAAATTATTGAAGTATAAAATAAAAATTGAAAATAACACCTCAGTTTAACTCAATCCTTTTTCAGAACAATGGCAGACTTTGTTTTTGTCCACAAGAAATAGAACATAATTGTATGCAAACCATTTAGACACAAAATGTGTACCTGCTCCCGATTTTTTATATGAACGATATCGTTTTCTCTCTCTCTGAAAAACTGGGATGTCATGTTTTTAATCTTTCGCTTCACTTCTCCTTCATCTGCGCCACTTATTTGACACAACATGGCCCATGCATCATGTTTTATGTTTCTGCACTTATATTTTATATCTGTGGGATCCCACAAGCATTCCATGCTTCTGTACGTTTCAAGTAATTCCATTAATTTGTCGTTGCTCCACTTGTATACCGGCATTATTTAATTTAAAGACGCAATAAATACACAAGCAGATTGTTCCACGTTCTCTAAACGAATAAACCGAAACAAACAGCAACATACTATCTCCACTGCCGCAACAAAATTTCCCACTTCGATTTGTTGCTGTCTCCTTTGATGTTTACCGCTTCGAACGGAAACACGAAACACCAAGCAACTTTTAATTTTGTTTACTGCAAAAACAAGTAACTTTTGGAACTTAGTGGAACATTTTAGGAAACATGCAGAAACATAAATGTTCCTTGATGTTGCTTTGGTGGATACGTACCTTAATAGAATACATTATTTATGAAGAACAAATGTTCGTTTCATACAACTAAAATCCTAGGAAGATATTTCTTAGACGCAGAACCCAATTATAATTACAAAATGAAAAATGAAATGGTTCTACAGGAATATAGAGCAAAAAATATATTTTCGGTATTTTAGTAGCAAAACTTAAATTAAAAGAGACTTGTTGTTAATTATTTCATGTAACTAAAATGCAAGGAAGACGTTTCAGGTGTGCCATAAATATCTAATGAATTCTTTGTAAAATATAGACACCTGACAAACAAAAATTATAAAAATACAACCTTCCGTTCAATGTAGTAACACGCATGTTGAGAGCTAATAGAATACTGTAATAAAGACCTTTTGTACGGAACTTTTTATTTAACTAACAACAACACAATACATAAATTGTTAGAAAAGAAACACTAGTTAATTAAACATTCTAAGATGAGTAAAACATAAAAGTAAGATCGCACGCCCGCTTCGTTTCGCGGCTGGTTTTTTGCCCAGTCCCCGCGTCCGAAAGCTCTACGTTCTCCAATACAGGGACGGCGTTAGATACTATTTATTTGTTTACAATACATTATTTTTGACGAACAAATGTTTGTTTCATACTACTAAAATCATAGAAACATATTTTTTGGGTATATATAGACTCAATATAAATATTATAGAATGAAAAAAATAAGCCTGCCATGAAGAATATTTACAAAAACTATATTTTCGGTAAATTTTAGTAGCAAAACTTAAATTAAAATGGATTGCTTAAAATTCTGTTAATTTGTCGTTAATTAATCCATATAACTAAAATTCAAGGAAGATGCATCATTTATGCCTTAAATATCTAACCAATTATTTGCAAAATATCTTTGCAATCTATATACTTTACAAAAAAAATAGCGAAAAAAGAAAGCTAAACAGGTATGGAAAGTATTTATTGAGCTATATAATTAATTAATTGTTATTACTTAATATTGTTTTCATTATTGTGATAATTACTATTAATGTTAAACACACAGTTATTATAAACAATTCCTTATTGATTTTCTACCTGATGTGATACTGCGACTGGTACTGGAAATGTATCTCATGGCTTGTATAATGCTTTTATGATGAATGTCCATTTGCAAATAAGGCTTGATTGACTAGCTGTTATTATGTCCTGTGATATCAGCTGCTGTTCGCTGATTCCTCCTCTTGCTAAGCTGAAGACTGCAGTTGCCCTCGCTGAATGGTTAGTGATCTTCACTTTCTTGGTATCAATGCCAACCTCAGTGGCAGCAGTTTAACCACGTAGAAATTGTATTTTCCCAACGGCACTTTTTGTACCACCCTTTTGACTGTGGATGCTTCCAGATTGGGTTTGCAGTTAAAAATAATCTATCAGTTTTGACAGTATTACCTATTTTGGGATTAATTTTTGTAAAAGTCGAACAGGGCACGCCTCGGGGTTGGAGGAATCAGATATGTGCCATCTGTCAATTTTTTGGATCCTACTTGGGTAGTGTTTGAAAAAACTGGATTTATTCTATGCGGCCAATAAATCCTCTATCTTTTTATAATACTCATTGGATAATGCTGCAGAATGTAATGTTCTTTTAGAATGATCTGTTTGTAATGGTCGACGCTAAGCATCACGTGTAGAGTTATAGCTTCCATAAATTCAACACGGAAAATGGATCAAATTTAATTTGAAATTTAGTGATCATTTCTTGCAATTGTTTCGCGGCACTGTTCCACACCAATTTAACAACGCTTTCCTTATAATCTGTTCCATCTTTTTTCTTCATGTTAAATGCATATTCTTGTAATATATGAGCCAATTGTACAATAGATGAATTTTCAATTTTGTAAGTTTTTTCGTTTTGCAAGAAAATGCTATGAACTTTTTCAACGCATGTGCCTTATTCCTTTTAGTATTATGTGGTGTTAAATTTTGAACTTCTTCCCGTATAATTTCCACAGTTTCTTTCCCGAAACGAGACATTCTACAAACAACATTGGATAAAATTGAGTCGTGACACATATTTTATCTCTTGACAGGCACAGACCCTACTTGGTAATTTTAGTTTCCTACTGGAATTTCTAAAGAAAATGTCACGCTATAATTTTTTATATTATTTTGGTGACAAATTTTCTTACCGAATCTCCCACGCCCTTGAATTACTACCAGAAATATCTCCTCGAGTATGAATTTTTTTATAAAATTCAAGCTCTCGGAAATATTTCCGTTAGTAATTCAAGTACTAGGGAGATTACTAGTGATAGCTGGTCGAAATATTAACGCCTTTTATAGTTCTGCCAACAAGGCGCTCAGCACTGACTATCGAAACCAAAATTTAATAGTGAACACATGAACACATGATGAACACATTTCTTTCATATTTATTTGGCTTGTATATGAGGGCCACACATACATACGTTAAACTCAAATTGCTTTTCAATATGTGTATAACTTTTATTACGCACGCCTACTATTAATGGGATGAGTTTTCTGTATTATTCGTCTTTCAAGTTTAATCGATTAATCGCTAGGAAGGAAATCAAAATTAGCCAAATAAAAAAGTGAAGTTTTATTTCTCCAATGAATCTCGCCAACTTTAACAACAAAACTATTGATTTTTCTACTATTCTACTATTGATTTTGAACGTATCAATTTCGTATGATCAACAAAGTGTGGTCAAATGTTGACGTTCGACGTGCATTCGCTTTAAAAGCGCGCCAAACGTATAATATTGTGACATTGTGAGGTTCTGTTTACATATTAAGTATAGTTGTATTCTAAAATGGATTACTTAGAGGATTTAGCCCAAGTCTTTGCAGTAGAAGTAATGGAAGTAGCAGGTGATTTAAAAAACGGAGCTGTAAGAAAGCGATTTCATCCTCGTGATAACAGTTTTGAACTTTCCCATCGAATGTTTCTAAGGACATATCGTTTGGATAAAGTATCAGTTGCACAGCTAATACAAACTCTGACTCCCTATTTGGGACCCCAAGTAGGGCATCATTGCAACTAAAATTTTTTGCTACTGGTAGCTATCAGATGGACGTAGCCTCTAACATCAATTTGACAGTTTCACAGTCTTCAGTATCTAGATGTATAAGGGAAGTGGTTGATGCGTTAAACTATCAAGATGTTATCAACCGATGGATCCATTTTCCAACAACAGTACCAGAATTAGAACAAATTCGGCATGAGTAAGATGACATATACCTAATATTGTAACTTGATATTTGTAACAATAACAAATTCGTAGATTTTATATAAGAAATGGATTCCCAGGGGTTGTGGGTTTAGTAGATTGCACTCATGTTGCAATAGTACCGCCTGCGGAAAAAGAACACATTTATGTAAATCGAAAACGGTATCATTCTCTGAATGTCCAACTTGTAAGAAAATCTCAATTTTATTTTTACTATAATTTTATTATTACCTACCTATTTGTTTCAGATTTGTGATGCATCATTAAGAATTATGAATGTTGTAGCAAGATTTCCTGGAAGTGCACATGATTCCTACATATGGAATCAATCAAATGTGCATGTTGCTTTGAGAACTCTTTACCAACGTACAGGAAATTCTTTTTATTTACTAGGTTAGTTGTGAAGTTATGTGAATTAAAAATATAAATAATTATACAATTACAGGGGATTCAGATTCAGGCTATCCGTTACGCTCATGGTTGCTGACTCCCTTAGATGGTGATCACTTACCAGATACTCCAGGAGGCCGTTACAATACATCCCACAAAAGCACGAGATGTGGAATTGAAAGATGCAATGGAGTTTTGAAACTTTTAGGTACTTTTTTATATTGATTTTTCCACATTTATAGTGTTCCGATTTTGATGTTCCATATTGGTGAATTAATATTTCTTAGGTGTTCATTGAAAGATCGTGTCATGCATTACAAAACCTGTGGCAGCTGCAAAAATAGTACGTGCTTGTTCTGTACTACACAATATCGATACCTGAATGCCGTAAAAACTCAAAATTTTAAGATTTTGAGTTATATACACCATTTGAAAAGGAATGTCCTGTTTTATAATATGCAATACCGAAACAACTACTAAGTCTACTATTGGTCACTAGATGACGCTAGTTACACTATAGACTCAAATAATTCTGTCAAGAAACTGACAATGCCATACTGCAACAAGTCTTATTGTTACTGTATTGCATTAGTTTAGTTAAACATTGTTCCAATTGGGAACGAAAATGATGATGACAGTGACTAATTTATGTTCACTGATTATAATAGACTACATTCCTTTAGTATGATTTAGTTTTTTAGTTTAAAAGGTAGTTTGATATGTTTTTTCGAGGAATTTTTTGTTATTTTCATTCATAATTTACTAATCGTACATAAATAAATTTTTCTGACAATACTTTTCGATTTTCTTTAATGTATTAATCAGATAAAAAATGGGAGAACTTAATACTTTTACTGGATAGCCAAGTCAAAACCGTAACAACTCAAAAAAAATGCTTTTGAATAAAAAAAAATTGTTTTATTAATTTTATTAGAAACAACAAAGGATATTGTATTGTGATTTAAAATTTCAGCATGATTTATCAAAGAAAAAACTTTCTATACTACATTATAAATTATCATCTACTCTTAATTCGTTTATCTCAAAACAGCGTATTTTGAGTTGTTACAGTATTGTATTCTGGTATCGATATGTGTATTGCAAACAATGGGAACATTGTGATGATGATGATGAACAAGATGATGATGAAGTGGAAATAGACAATTTGGGACTGCATGCCAATTTACATTACGATGAGCCAATGGGAAGAGTAAATCCACATCTGGCTGAAGGCCGCAGGATGAGAAGAAGGTTAATGGACACCCACTTTAGAAACTAGATCTACTGTGATTTATAATTATTGTAGTTTATAAATAGATTAAATCATTAAATAATTCACGACTGTACCTTGTGTAAGATGTGATCAAATTAATTGTTTTGTATTGAATAATGCAGGATAAATATTACATATTATAACTGTTCTTGCTTATAAATAAATTCAATATACGTTAACCAAATTTATTGCACTTTACATACTTTTACATACTTATTACATACTTAATAATACATTTTTCTTACTTTAACATCTTAAGGATCTACTTCAAAGTAACAAAACTATAGGCATATACCTTCCTGCAAATTATATTACGTAAATTTACACTTAGTGAAATTCGAGCAGAACGTTTCCCAAATGTTCAAAAGCTGTAGCCTGGCTTTCCGCAGCAGCAGCAGCAATTCTCTCGCCTGCAGTTACCAACCTGCCATAAAAATGTTCTTGTGCTGCGAGTTGCCGCTTCAACAGCTTTAACTTTTTTCCTAATAATCTTGTCGAAACGATAACCGCTCTTGCATGGTTGCACTCATGCCCTGAACAACAGAAATACCGGTTTCTAACCGTTTACTGGCTGATTTTTTTCTGCTGCTTCCAGGGGAGAGGAAACTTTATTTTTTGTTTTACAGGGAGTATTATTAATCTCATTGTTCTTCCTGTCTGATGACACACCTGTCTCGCATGGTATCGAATTACCAATACTTGGGATTCCGGAATATCTAAGCAACTGGTGGATATGGAGGATATAAAATCTGCTACATCCATTTTAATCGGCGTTAAAATTTCTGAAGTCGGAATTCCGTCTCCAGTACCCCCAATGAATATATTATTTTTCGAGTTTTTTGCCTTCGTTCGAGTTCTCATATAATGCCACGTCTGTAAGGTAAAAATGCCAAAATAATACAATTCTTTATTACATAAAGGTTGCATAATACCAGTTTCATGAAAATAAAATACCTATTATTATTTACATTATTTACATACAAATACAATTTAACACTAGTTATAGAATGCAGCCCACATTCTGCATAGTTAACACAAAACGCACCCAGCTCATCTACTCTTATCATCATTTCTGCTTGCACTGTAAAAGTTACTATTTTAATTTCACTTCTATTGTTCTGTTAGTCTGTACATAACCATTGCTTTGTTAACTCATGCCAAGATAAAAAATTGTAATTTATCGAAAATATATATTTTTTTCAAAAGTGAACCTGTCGTGTCGGCGAGAATTTCTAAGTGGCGCAGTCTTGTGGATATTCGAACCTCCCAAAAATCAATTTTCGGGAACATTTCGTGAGTGCAACGATTTTCAACAATTTAACAATACATTCAAGTAATTTAAACGAACCTAATTCAAAGGTTATAGAAATAAATAAACCAGTCTCCTCTGTGATTGACTTAAGTAACTCAAATAGAATAAAAATGAGTTTACCCCAGTTAGATATTAAAAATTCCACACTTTGATGGAAATTCAAACAAATTGCACAGATTCATAACGACATCTGAATCAATATTAAATCACTACTATGAAAGATTGAATGTAAATAATTTTCAAAATGTTCTTCTTATGAACGGCATTCTTAACAAACGAGAAGGCCGCGCAGAAGAAGTTGTTGCTATCAATGGTGCTAACAGTTGGGATGATATAAAAAATATATTGCTACAAAACTTTGGCGACCAACGAGATGAAAATTGATAAACCAAGATCTTGTAAATTTGCGACAAAAACCAAATGAAACGCCCTATCAATTCCATGAACGGGTACTACATTTGCTTAATACAATTTGTAATTACGTTGATTTAAAATGTGTAGAAGCCGAAAAAATATCAAAACGCGACTTTTTCACTAAGCAGGCTTTAAAAACATTTGTAGCTGGATTAAGAGATCCTCTTGGTCCTATAATCCGAGCTATGAGACCATCAACACTTGCACAAGCTATTCAGTATATAACTGAAGAAGAAAATATTAAATATTTACAAATATCTAATACCCAACCTAATAACCCCCAATATAAAAAACCAGTATTACCAAACTGACCAATTCAACCCCAATTTAGACAAAATACGTTACCACAAACCTTTATTTCCGTTTCTGTTTCCCCCTTTATTTCTGTTTCAAAAAGCAACTTGCGAAATGAAAATGGTCGAGTGGCAGCACTTGATTCAACCTACGTATGTACATGCAATGATGCTTTTACAAGTGCGCGGTTTCAAAATTACTAGGAGTGGTATTTCTCTCGATATGGTGGTGGAATCGTTAGCATATTTACCGATAGAATTCCAAAGAAATGACTGCAGCCAAGAATTTGCAGCGGCGATGTCACAAAAATGTAAATTATTTAAAATGTCCAAGGATTCGTCTTCATCAGATGATGACAATCCTTCGTCATCACAATACAGTCGGGGTATTGCAGTTTGTACTGACGACTGGTAACGATGTTATAAAAATATGACTTTCTTATAAATGTTATTACGTTCTTATCCATTAGTGTTTTATTTTCCTTCTATTTGTTTTTAGTTAAGTTATCCATTAGTATTTTGGTTTCCTTCTATTTGTTTTTAGTTAAGTTGTATTGGCAGTATTTGTATAAATACATAAATAAAAATGTTTATTTCTACATACAGTGATGAAGTGGTTTACATATCCATGATGATAACTGCATTCATTTCCAATGTGTTAGAAGATTGCTTGGTGGCGATTTCTGTAATTTTTTTAAAAGTTTATGTTGGGCAGTGGGCACATCGGTGAAATAGGAGACATTGACTTTTAGGTATTGAATCCTAACCACACTTTATATGTAATTTGTTTACCGAATTGACAAATTTCTAACAATAATTAATTAACTAGGTTAAGAACAAGGATAATATTATAGGCCTGTAAATTGCTCAGTACCACAGCTTAATTCTGTTAACAATAAGAACAAAGCTGTAAAGTTCCACCAATTTTCAAAGTGTGACAAATTAAAACAGAAGTGGATTAGGTCTGGAAAAACACCTACAATGTTCTCAAAAGTGTGGTCAAAGCATTTTTTAGAATCAGATTATAAAATAACCAGTATGGGTAAGTAGAGTAACGTATTCTGATATAAAATATAGACTAGAAATCAGGACTGGTACCTATGACATGTTTTCTTGTATTTCGTATGTTAATTTGTCATTTTTAGATATTCTTGCCATAATTTTATAATTCCTTTTAGGACAGTGGAAAATATTAAATCCGGCAGCCATACCATAAATCTGCCTAGAAGTAAACACGATAAGAAAACGAGTAAAGATAACGCAAGACGTCAACGTTTCATGAAAGGACGGGCAAATAAAAGGAGCAGGTAAACATACAACACGGCTTCTTCAGCTGCGCATGCGCCCGCATTGTGTTTTGGTGGGAAATTAAAATGGTTATTTTGGTTATAAGTTACAAGTTTACTGATTTATATATTGGCAAAAAATGCGTATTTTGTTTTGTGAACCGTAGCCGCACTCCTTTTGTCTAAAATTGTATGTGAATATAAAGTGATCTGAACTCAAATGAGTTGGTGTGAAAGTTATTATATTAAAAACTTATCAAATTGATTTAATTTTATATTTAATTTTAATTATTGTATTAAATTTTAAGTATTGAAATCACAGAAATATGCAAATGTCGAATGGCGGGAATTATTTTTTGGACCTATTTACACCACCACCAACTTTATTTTTAAACTTTTTTATATAAATAAAAATAGAGTTAAACTTAAATTATATAGGTATTTATTTACATTTTTAGGTATGTACATTTTTAGGTATGTACATTTTTATTGTTTAAACACTTATAAATAATTGTGATCAAATGCAGAATTTTTCGAAATATTGAGCACTTGTTTAGTTTGAAGAATTTCTTTTACATCAGATATCTCAGTAGCATCGGGTTTTTCAAACTGCTCCTTCTTTGTCGATGCAAATTGTAACTGCTTTTTAATTTTCTTGTTTGCAGGTGCCTTACTGATAGCAATCCTTTTATCATTTTTAAAACCATTTGTTTTATCAACAATACTGTTATTAAGTTTTAGCAAATTGTAGACATTGTTTAGTTGTTTTAAACAGTGTGCAAGTGTGTTTGGATCAGATGATTCCAAATTTAGGCTAGCGATTTCTACACATTTCCGTTTAATTAAATTTACCGTAGACATTTTGCTTTTACTGTTGTTACAAGGAATAGATGATGAAGCTAACGAGTTTAAATGGGTCATAACTTCATCACTCAATTCTACATCGATTGTCTCAGGGCTGCTTTTTTTAGTTGTCTTTGCCTCTAAGTTTAGTTGCAGACGCATTGCCAACATATGTTTGCATATGCAAACATATGTTCTCCATATGACATATGACTCACCTTATGGTGAGTCTTATAAAATAATCGATACAAGTACATTTAAAAGTATGTACACATATACTGCAACTGTCACACTTCAAGTTACAACACACCCACTTGTCTGTTGCATTCTTACTAACAAAGTAGGAATTTTTGTCTCCAGAGATCACCCATGTATTGTCACAGTTATCTTCAATTTGGAATTCACTTCACAACCATCAAAATTTTTGAAGTTCAAACAAAGTTTAGGGCGTGTGTATCTTGTAAATGACTTCTTAGATCTTGTATTGTTCTAAATGAAGAGTTACATCCAATTCTAAACACTTGCTGTTATGAACAGAACAGTCATAAGAAACAGCCTTTGGTTTTGTCTGATGCACAGTGCGAATATGTCTATTAAGATTCTTTTGTAAAGTAAATATTTCATTACATATTTCACACATAACAGCCATTTTCAAACACACTACACAGGATATAGGGCATGGCACATAAAGTCAGCAACCATGAATTCTTTATCTATGAAGTAACAAAATTAAATAGTTTATTTTAATTTTATAGCACAACTGACAGCAAGCATCACAAACCAAAAAAGGCACAGCATAAAATGAACTGGAGCATGCGCAGCTGAGGGAGCCGTGTTGTATGTTTACCCGCTCCTCAAATAAAGGTAGCGCCAATGAAGAAGGCAAGGAAGAAGGTTTTTAGCATATCTTCTCAAACCTTTCTTGATAGTCCTGATGTTAGCAATATACAGCAAGAAGTGAATAAATAATGAAGCCGCTAATGGAGAGAAGTCAAAACCCGCTGTAGAAGGACGCCCTTCCAAAAATACCCAGACAGTAGTGTCTTATCTACGCTCCCAGTTAATTTTAGAATCTTTTTAACAGAAGACTAGCTTAAGTATTTAGTATTTTAGGCATGAATTTAATTTAATTAAACGACTAAACAAACTTACCTTAAGTGAAGTTCGATCGTGATTATATGAGGCGTCCAGTCCGAAAATATCACTTAGTTTACCATGTAGTACGTGCTTTCCCTACTACCACGCACAACGTTTAAAGACCAACCCTTCCACTTTATCCCCCGCCTGCATGCCGTCAGTGACCCCGATCCTCATTATTTTTAAAGGATAATGTTTTATCTGCAACTTGGACTTCCCTTCCCACCCATGAAGGGAAGTGATATCTTCGGACTGGACGCCTCATATAATCCCGATCGAACTTCACTTAAGGTAAGTTCGTTAATCGTTTAATTATATTTCGGCGTCCAGTTTACCATAAGATGTTTAAAGATTAGATTCTGTAAAACATTTATTAACTGAAAATATACATTGGTAAGAAAATATTTCGATTATATATTCTATAAAAATGAAAAGGCGTATAGCAAAGAACATAACAATTCTAAATTCTGTTAGATTAGTCTGTTAGAAACAGTCTTCAGAAAATTGTTTCCTTCAGTAAGCGGTCTGTTATAGAACCTTGCGAACGTTAATGACGGCTGGCTCCATCCTGCTGAATTTTTGAGTACATCCACCGAAATACCTTTCGGAAGGACCGCTGAAGTGGATGCATGTCTAATTGAATGTGCTTTAAAGACTGTTGTATCCTCTCCAGCAACGTGAAGAGTGTCTTTCACGCAAATACTTAATGTTTGCTTTGACGCGGCGTTATGCGGTTTTTGTAAGTGACAAACTTATCACAATCACTTCTTAATTCTTCTGTCATCGTAAGATATTGGCTATGTGAGGCCACACAAAACTGTAAATTCTCCTTGAAAAATGGAATATCTCAATATGGTTGTGGTTTATTTATTGGTCCAGAAGTCTTTATGAGATCTGGAATAAGAATTTCGGATTATTGAAGTTTTATTAGAGATATGTCTGTAATTTTTGTCTTGTAGCGAGGGCCAAAAGTGTCACCAACTTGCAAGATAATGTCTTTAAATTCGTGTCAGAGGATTTCTCTAAATAAGGTATTAGCTATTTGTGGATCCCAGTAAACGTATATCTCGGCTTTGGTGGTCTGATTCTGAAGATTCATTTCATAAACCTTTTCAGAAGTGGATCCTCCCCAATTGTAACAGGTAAAATTAAGGAAAGGCCCGGTTTGTGGCTGTTAAACGACCCATATACGTTACGCGTAGATTCTGTTATACTCTGAAAAAACGAAATGACATTCAAGACCGTGCTTCCCACCACATTTTATATGTGACATTATACTGGGAAATTGTTGCAGCAAACAAGGAATGCATCATTGTTTCAATTGCAGCCTTCG
This sequence comes from Tetropium fuscum, assembly GCA_964058915.1. NCBI lineage: Eukaryota > Metazoa > Arthropoda > Insecta > Coleoptera > Cerambycidae > Tetropium > Tetropium fuscum. The sequence continues at coordinate 89,855 of CAXKVY010001644.1, forward strand.
GAATGCTCCTTAATCTGTATGCCTCCCTGATAACTTAGGCAGCCACCAGGGTAATTGTCTTTCGTTTTGCTAAGGGGGCTACTAGAATACCTGTCGCCTTGTCATTAACAGTTTTTTGTAGGACACGTAGGAAAAGTGCAAATGGGGGAAAAGCATAAAACTTTAGCCTCTCCTACGAGATTGTGAATGCGTCTACTGACTCCGCCTCTGGATCTCTAAACCAGGAAATCTATCTTTCACATTTCTTATTATCCCTGGATGCAATCATATCAATTTCTGCATTTCCAAACACTAATCTAAGTTTTTCAAATATTTTATTATTCAATGACCATTCAGTAATACCTCGGGTAATACAATCTCATGTATTACCCGAGATGCCCGATCAGCTTGCCAATTTGCAGATGACCTTATGTAGGCAGCAAAAATCCATATATTTTGCTCCTCGCAAAACTGCCATATCTGTCTGGCTAAGTTATTCAAATGTGGATATTGAACGGTACTCGTCCTATTAATATATGCCACGGCCGTTGTATTATCTGTCCCAATTAAAATATTACAATTACATAAATGGTTTGTAAAATCCCAGAAATATAGTTGAAGTTCCAGAAAATTCAGAAAATTGATGTTTGTTATTGTCCAGAGGGGTCCACCAGCCACATGCACTTCCGCCCTGTCAGTAGGCATCTCATCCTGATAAGCTCGCATCCGTGTATATTTCCAGTTCAAATTTATCAGTTTTTAAATTGTTATAAGCCCTAGAAATCTTTTGTCTCAACCAATTCATGTCAGACAGTATATTCTCAGAAATATTCATTATAAAATTGCAATTTCCGGTAGAACTTTTTAAGGCCAGAACTTTAGCTCTTTCAAAATATTTGGTATAAAGCCAGAAAAATATTTGACCGCTGGACAGGCTGATTTATGAATTTTTTTACAGATCTTACAGCTCCTATGAGACTGAAAAAATCTATCCAACTGTGAATTCTGTCCCGCTTTCCTTGAGGCAACTGAAGGGTCGAGTGGATAAAGGAGGTAACTAACAAAACTATAAAACTGAGAAAAGTGACACAAGTTTTTTAACTAGAGAAAATAAATATGTAATTTTAATAAGTCATTGTTGAAAGTAAATCATTGTTTTGTACCAAAGATTCTTTTATAGTAGCATTCATGCATTAAAAGTTATACATAACTCAATTAATATATCATAATAATATATCATAATAATTAAAAGTTACAATAATTAAATACATTTCTCAAAAAACTGAAGTTACCTCCTTCATGCACAACCATAATATTAACAGGAGTTTAGTTTTGAATAGAAGAGGGTTGCAAACAGTAAACACCCTTTTTCTTGAAATATATATTTGTTTTATTTAACACTATAACACTAATATAATATAAAACTAACTATTTTCTTGCTCCTTGATTATTTTCTCGTAGTACCAACGGTAGGGTTCCTTTACAAAACGCACTTGAGTTTTTAAATTATCTAGTTTTAATGGAGCCAGTTTTCCATACTTTCTGCCAATCCTTTGAATCTCAACATTGCTAGGAGCCGCCAAACGAGCATTTTTATAATGTTCACATTTTTAAAAGGAGTGTTGGGATCATAACTATCTTTATACATATATGAGCCATATTCATCTACTCTGATCCATTTGCAAAATGTTCTTCAGCAAAATGTTCAAAATTCCGAAAGTGAATTGACATGTCAGTAACATGATTTATTTTGCTTGACTTAATAATGATAGTACGCTACTCGTCAGGTAGGTATATTGTGTCATGTTTTCTGAGATTCTCCTCTATTCTTCCTAAATCGCGATCGGAATCCAGCAAACTATGTCCTACCTCAGGAAATTTGTGATCTATCTCTTTTACTATTCCTGTCAGAACAAGATACTGCTGGTAAAGACAAATGATTAAAAAATTCTTATTCTGGCCAGCACAAGAATCTGTCCATATGACTAAATGAGTGACTATATATCTTCATGTATAGAAATAAGGTAATAAACATCCTTAAGATATCCTATACATGCAGCATAATACTTCCTCTGAATTAATCTTGACTCTGTCCACCCATCATCCATCTTGAAATGGGGGCCTCAATATAACTATTGAGAGGTTTAAGGTTCAAAATTAGTCATTTTCAGCCGTTCGGTTTATCTGCAAGAAATATTTTAGAAACAGTGGTACTAAATTTGTATCTGGACAGGTGTTCTAGTAACTTGTAACCTTGAATCCAATCTAACACTTTTGGATTGTCTGTCAATAGCAACCACTCTTTAACAAACCTTTTAAGACGACCAGCATAAAGATTGCCACTTACCAGATTTAATATGCCCTCCTTCGTCTGTCCTTCCGTCTCTACCAGCTCTTGAAGTGTTTCTCCTCGACTGTTTCTCGAGGTCTGCCCTCTGTTTGGTGCCATCCGCGATTGAAGTACCGGGCGTAGACTGTTTAAATTCTGTCGACCCTGACTTTGTGGAGCCGTTGACTCACCCTCCTTTGTTTTGTCTCCGCATAAGCGAGGGGTAATCACCTGCATTACAGATTTTTAAATCTTTACTTATGTTTCCTAAATTTTTGCTACTTTTATTTTTTTCCCCAAATCGGGGCCAAATAGCAAATCAGATGGGGAACATTTGTCTATAAACTCTTTAACAGTCTTATTAAGCAGCGGAGTGATTAAATTTTTTCCGTGTTACCGACACGCGGTGAAACAAGCTGGAAAGAATTCGTTCAGAATCACATAAACTGTGTAATAAGTTATCTTTAATATCCTTGGGTATATTGTCACTATCATCTAAGATACAAGTAATAGCTTTACCCAAGGCAGACAGTCCTTTCCCAAGATGGGTTTACATCTCTGCATGAGAAGTATCCCTAGTTATATTAGGTTTAGATACAATTGCTATAATTTCGGGGAGAGGCTTGGGGGACATTAAGTTTACCAAATTAGAAGAAATTTCATATTTAATTAAAAGCTCTGTTAACTCCCCCTTATTTACCCCATTTAAAAAAATATGTGCCACCTAGGAGCAAAAGCATCATGTAACGCAAGTGCATTGGTACTATTTTCCTTTGGATTCTCTCCTAAAATTTTAAGAACATCTTGCGGCAAAGTGACATCAGTATGAATGATTCATTCATCCTCTAATGTGGAATTTTGGTAAACACTGCGTGTGTCTACAGGAGCCACACTGTTCTGAATGTGGTCATTGTTATTGATATTAAGGTCAACAGCGTCCGCCGATCTGCTCTGGGAACGGTCGACGCAAGTACTAGGCAATGCCAAACCGCTCTGGGTACGGTCTCGCCTATTGTCATCCCGGTGGCTCTCCGACCTCTAACTGGAATGCGAGCACGACCGAGAATGGCTACGCTGCTGCTGCCTGTTTCGAGAACGACGTCTTCTCACCTGTTTCTCTAGCCTTCTTAATCGTTTTAACAAGTCTTTACGACTCTCGGTATCATCGTCCCCGGAATCACTAGATGAACTCTGATTTCGCTTCTGTTTTCGTGAGTTGCCGACCCTAAAAGAAGGCTGAAAAGCGCAATTTAATTATACAATACTTACATACGTAATGGTCGCGTGTAGCACAAGAAGTACAATGAGGACAGAGACAACCAAAGAGACGGCCAAGTACGTGTAAGTTTTAGTTCCATGACAACTGAACTGGCTGATTGGTTGGGCAGGCGTAGACAGGTGGCGGTAGCGGTGGCGCTATCTTGTAATTATTCTTTTGCATTTAAGGCCATTATTTCACCTCCGGTTAAATTTATCTGAACTGTTAATAGGTACGTTGGAAACGGATGATTTGACAGTGATTGCTTCTATTGTACATATTTACATTTAAGATAAATTTAACCGTAAGTGAAAAGATTGACGCGTGAATGATATTATGAAATAAAAAGATAAGAGAAACAATACAATTTGAATTAAGTATAAAAATTGCATAGCATAGTACAGAATTAATTATTGTTACAGGTCTCTGTACCTATGAAAGGACATCCAGAGACCATTTTATGGAGACTGTATGTACAGTCTTCATAGACCATTTTTAATAAAATTATTGCAAGTTTCTGTACTGGACATTGAGTAGCTAGCAATTATATTTGTAACATTAGAGATCTCTGCTAAAACAATTTATTAGGAAATGCAAGAACAGATAAATGAAGGGCTCAAAGAAAAATAGTAACACACTGAAAAATAAACGAAATTTAATATAATTTTACCAAAACACAACACTTAAAATAAAGGAACTATAATTTTACCGAAAACACAATCATAATATTTATAAAACTTACAAACTAGACATGTTTAAATGTTTTTAATTTTCGTTTCGATGACCGGATTTCTTTTCGAGATTGTGCATTTTGCTGATTTCGCCTCCTGCACCACCAAGGAATACCAATCGTCAATAACGCTTTGACAATTTCCCTGACGATGATATCCTTATGGTGAATACAAGTCATCCAAGAGAAGTCGACGCTTTTCATCACTGCCTGTTGGATGATTGTGAATAGGAAAGGCTCGTCGCAGAACTCATCCAGTGTAGTTTCCAGCACTGTTATCCCCTGTCCTATGCGTATAACCAGAGCTTCTGAGGGGTATTGAAGCCGCTCTGTTAACGACCACTCTTTGAAACTTATAAAAATGTTGTGGGGGGAGTTTTTTTGCAATAAACCCACCCACGTATGCTACTGACAAGGTAGATGTTGCACCTTCTTGAACAGCTCTTGCGATAGCATCTGAAATCGATGGACGTAGTTCACCAACATCAACATCCATTGGCAATGGTGTTGATGAAGTGGTTCCTTCATTTACAGTTAAAAACTGTAAGATTTGTAAGCAGTTCATTTTGGTCCTCGCTATTAACTATTTTTGAACGAACCAATCCGTTTAAAATCTGGGCCTTCAAACTTGAGCAAAATTGGCTTGGTGTCGGATTGTCTCCACTACCAAGGCCTCCACGAACACATCCAAAAAGATTTTTTTAGGCCAATTTTAAAATTAGTAGTGAATTTGTTGTTCAAGACATACCACTCTTTGTTCTTCTTTGAAAGTGCCACCCCTTTACAATCCTGAAGGCTTCGTTCCAATAGCGATGGTGGGCAGAATTTTCAGTGATGCATCATTAACTTCTTTCCCCTCCAGGGAAAGTTAATGCTCGTTGGTCTAATTCACCTAAAAATATTTAGACACTAATTAAAATACTAATATAATGAAACATGCCTTTAACTAACCTCGACTCGGCAATGTGTATACGTATGCTGCAACAGTGTGACTCATGATTTGTGCGGCAATGTTGACCTTCATTGCATATTACATTTTTGGGGCTAAGTGGTGAGCTTTCAGTTTGTGCATTGCTCTAAACACAAGTGGTGCTGTCTGGTCAATCCGGTGTGCCTTAACAATGCCCCCAAAACGTGCATCCATTTCTTGCATCTCTCCAGATAACTGAACGGGTAATACTACATTGTGTTTCCTGAACAAGGACACTGTACACTTCAGGAGGTGTGGAGGATCATAAATAGTGAACACTCTCTTTCTATCTACAACAATGTAGGGCATTTCAACACACGAGTCTAATTCTTTAAGGGCCTTCACGTTTGGGGATCCCATATCACAAACCGTAGCCAAAACATCTACCTCTGCAACCCCTTCACAAGCCCAGAAAATGTCCATAAAAAATTTTTCAGGGCGTCTGCTGGTGTTCTTCTCTTTCCTTTTCTTTTTGATAAAAGATTGGAAAACTTCTGCCCCGTTCCAGGAGAAAAGAATTATAACCCTTAGGTTTGTAATATAAAAACCTATTGTTTACAATAAAAACAATTTAAAAAATTTAAGATATTTTGAGTAATTTACTATGCCAAATGGGCGCCACTAGTGGTAGTTAGGGCCACTAGTCCCGTCTAGCTTGTTGGAGGCTGAGCTCTGCCTGTAGGCCGAGTTCGGGGGCCGTCTTATTAGCAAATTGGTTGAATTTTACTCAGAGAATTTGGAAAATAATTTGGTTTTGATCTTTCCACTCCGTGTAATTTTGATTATGGTCCAAAATAGTGATGTTAATGCAGAAAGGTAATATAAATCCAAAATTTAGAAATAAAACACTTTAATTTAAATTTTGCGAAGTAAATAAAAGGAAATGCAACAAATCGTTTGTTTAATAAAGGTCGAAATAAAAATGTATGTTCTTAAAAAGCGTAAAATAAAATAATCCTCGGAGATAATAATAACTTAAACGAAAATGCTACGATAATTAATATAAAAATAAAGATTTATGCGAAAACGGAACCGAAATATTGGTTGTTTTACAAGAAACCAAAAATGTAAACAACCAATATTATTATTTAAGCGAAAGCGAAGTATTCAGACCAATATCGATACGATCCAAATGCACATCATATTGAAGCTGTTCCTTTATGTCAATTTCGTCAAATAATAGTGCACAGTGCTTGCTCTCTTCATCTCTAATCATTGTTGCAACATGCTTAAATAAGTGGTCGTTTAACCCCGCATTGAATGGGACCTGAAAATAATTAAACAGTTTAAATAAGACCTCAATTGCGAAATGAGGAAGTCAGCTGCTGCACTACTCATGTCTTTAAAGAGGTCTCTTACAACAGTGCTGTTTTTCAAGTCACTCAGAGCCTTTATATCCTTCGCATTCTGTTTGCACATCTTCTTGAGATTTCTGACGTGTACTTCCTTGGCCTCAACGATACGCATTAGACTTTGTTTCCGTGGAGTGGCATTGGCTCGAGACAAACCTCTAATGCCACGAAATACAGACCGACTTGGAGGAGTAATTGTTCTTTCCGGAGCAAGAATGACTTCTGTTATGATGGGATCTTCTGTAATAAAATATGGATATTGGTATCAGTAAAAAATATTAGAGGCATAGACTTAAAAAATAAAAAACTTAAAAAATTATATACACAACATGCTAACCGACTGTTTGGTCAACAATTTAAAGCGGTTTGTGATAAAACCAAATTTCTGAATTCTGATGCAGTATTTCTAGCAAAAATATGAACACATATTTATTTCAATCTGAATTTCAATTTTAAGTTAAACATATTTCATGAAATGGTTAAAAAGCGAATGCTTTAGTAAAGAAAGGAGTATAATTGAGCAGTAGAAAAACAATATTGAAATAACAGATTATTTTAATGTAATGCGTGAGTTGATAGCTATTGTTAAACATTTAAGAACACGTTGATCCAGAATATATCGAAAAAAAAATTTGAAAACAGTATTTGTTTTTCTAAAATATGTTTTTTGCTTTCACATAACACAATACAACATTTTAAATCAATACCTGAATTAAAAACATACCTTCAATGGGAAGTAATGAAGAGCAAGTTCTCACTCGCTGCAGGCCCGAAGAATTAGGCATGGGATCAGTGATCACAGCTGGTTCTTCTATTAAATATACATCAAATAAATATTCTAGGTACAAAAAAAAGTACAAGAAAAGAAGTATTATTCTAGGTAAAGTAAAAAAATGAGAATTCTAGGTTCTAGGTAAAGGAAAAAAAAAGGAGAATTCTAGGTTCTAGGTAAAGTAAAAAAAGGAGTAGGTACCTATTATAACCCCAACACCAGAAACACTTCCAAACACCTCTCTTTCAATTACTACCTCCTGCGAAGAACCTAATTTGCAAGGTAATAGTGATGGAACGGCATCACGTTGTAGCTTCCGGGATGCAATATCAATGTAGCTGCATTCAGAAAAGTGGCGGCAACAGATACGATGGTTTCGAGGTGATAAGCCCGGGACATAACGTATTCCCATTGTTTCTTGCCAAATTTTGGACCTAAACAATATAATAGAACTATTAGTGCAAATACTCCTCTAAATTTGTGTTAACTTACGTGATGGAATGTAATGCAGCTTTTCCACCTCATCTTCGCTGTTTCCACAAACAAGGCAGCGTGTTTGCGATATGCTTATGTGCCAGCTTAGCACTAAATTAATTATTATACTAATAATGACGGTCCGATCCGAATATAAATGGTTTAAGGCCCAAGAGAAAATATATACCTACAGCCCGATGAGGTTGTAGGTATATATTTAACGAGTTAAACACGCGCGAAATAAACGCGCGTGTTTAACTCGTTAAATAACAACACAATTAAGTGGAAGACACTTAAAATGACGCATCACTATTACAATCACAATTTCACGACATATAAAAACAAAAAATTTGTGAAAACCGACGTATAAAAGGGAAAAACGCACAAAATTACCGGCATGAACACCAAACTACGAAAATGGCGACGAACTGTCAGACTCAGAAAACAACGCTGTTAGCAGCGACCTCTCCCTGCACCTGCCAAAATCGATGACAAAGAAAACAAGTGTGGATCATTATGTCTATAAGACAAAGATAAATATATATAACTATTTTATTGGTTGATGGAATTAATAGGCCCATTTACTTGGCCGTCTCTCTGGTTGTCTCTGATGAGGATCGGGGTCACTGACGGCATGCACGCGGGGAATAAAGTGGAAGGGATTCGTCTTTAAACTTTGTGCGCGGTAGTAGGAGAGGCACGTCGTACTACATGGTAAACTAAGTGATATCGAGGACTGGACGCCGAAATATAATTTGTCACCTCTTTAGAACCAACTCGAATTATGTTTCAGCGTTAAAAATGGAAGATGAAATTTTATTAACACTGATTAAATTCAGACATAATTATTACTATACATCTCTGCAAGCATTTTTCGATGTGGATCAGCGGATTGTACACCGCAGAATCAATTTCTGTAGCAACCGTATGTATGCGAAGCTAAAATCTGTCGATTTTTGGGCTATGAAATGTAAACGAAGCTCAAATGAATATGATATAATAATTTATTGCACCGAACTCTGTTCACTTATGGTCGCAATAATACCTGGTCAGTTACGGTCATTGGCAAATAAATTTATTCATGTTTGTTTTATGCTAACTTCATTCAGAAACACTATTGTAAAATAATCTGAACAATCATTTTTTATACAAGTAAGGTTATTTATTTTATTAACAATTTTTTTAAATTTACATTTACTCTAAATATGAAACAGAAAACACATGGTTACAGTAAGTACTACCAGGTAACACTGACAATTTCAAGCTCGATTAATTTGTTTTGCTTAATAATTTCGATGATATGCCTTTTTCCTCCAAATAATAAAATCGCACAGGCTTGTATTATTTACATACATATATCGCACATTTGTGAGAAGATCGTCACAGCTAATAAAATAACAATTAGGAGAAAATGGCGATTTAAATATTTTAGAAAAATATATCCTTAATAACTTTTTAATCAGAGTTGGAAGCCCGATGAAATTTTGTGTTGGTAATGCATAATGGTAATGAATAATTGTTTGCTAATCAGAAAATATAATACTTTTCATTTATTTCCATAAATAATTGTATATATGATTATTCTAGCATAACAAATATGTTTCTGGTATATATATATATATATATATATATATATATATATATATATATATATATATATATATATATATATATATGACTGTATTGAACAAATTTTCCTATAAATATATGTAAATGTGACTCTGTAGCTGCACAATTGTTATTTTTTGTGTATACTTGTAACTGTTAGCTCATCAAATTAATAATGGTAAAACAATTTTTGTTAAAAGTTTTATTTTTAAAGCTTTGCATAAAAAATACATAAGGTAGGTAAGTATAATATATATTTTAGATTTAGATTTTGGTTTTTGGTCTTTCTTTTTTATAAGGGGAATGACTGCTTTCAAACTAGTGATGGGAAGTTTCGATACTTTTACGGACTCGGAACGAAATTGAAATGCGTAATGCTATACAGTATTCGGTACTCGGTCGGATACGGTACATACGGAACCGCATGAAATCTGACTATACGAGTCGATAGTCGAACGAGCAACACGCGCTTCTCAGTTCTCACTATTGGTTTGGTTCGGTTCCACGCGACTCGAAACTAACACTGCTTTCATTCGAGACTGGATTCACTAATTTATTTACGGATAAAAATAAACTACAATTTTAATAACGTAGGTATAGGTATGGAATATATTAAGAATAGGAACAAAAATTTCTTTCTATGATAAATAAAAACAGAACAAAAATACTTTGGTACCTATAAAATACAAAAATAGGAAACATGTTTCCTATTTTTGTTCTTTGTACACGGACAGTAATATTAATTTAACGGCTTAAAACATGCAAATTGGAACTTCAACTTTGTCTGCCGACAATCTACTTCTGCGGTCATTCACAATTTGACCGGTCTTTGAGAATATCCTTTCTGAAGGTACAGACGTGGCAGGGATAGAAAGCTGACTTTTCATGATCGCATACGTATTTGGAAATGCAAATTTCCTCTCTTCCCACCATTTAAGTGGATCGCTGTCTCTTTTCAACAAGGGTTCTGTTAAATATTTGTCCATTTCTATAATCGCAGCTGCGTGGGGACTGTTATCTATTTGTATTTCAGTAATCTAAAATATTAATTTATGATAAAACCAGAAAACTACTTACATGCACTTTTATACCTCACTATCAAAATCGCTCCATAAGTTATCGCTCTTCTCATTAGATGGAGAAACATTCTCCGTGTTCGGCGTAATCTCTTCTTGGTTATCTCTCTGTTTTCGTGAGATGGCAGCGGTCACTTTTCTTACAATTCGATCGTATGCATTATTGTACGCGGAGTCCTTTTTAAATCCGTATTTTTTAAACCGAGGATCCAGTAACGTAGAATCGGCCCAGATTATGTCATCCTCCGCATCTTGCAATCTCTTAAGCAGTTGTTTCGAAATTGTCACACACATGTGTGACAACTTCAATCTCACTCGGATTCGGATTTCTTTCTTTCAAATCTGAGTGTATCTTAGAAATATGGCTCTATAATAATCTGCTAAATAATATAACATTTAAAATAGTTACTCCCTTTTCACTGCTCAATTCTTCAGTAACGTCTTTAAATGGTTTTAAAATTTTAAAACACCAAGCAAAGGTTTCAAAATCATGGGCAGTTAGATTTTCAGCACAATTTGTATCAGCTATTGCTGACAGCAAGGGGTCCTTAGTTTTCGCAATCCGTTCCAACATATCGTAAGTGGAATTACACCTTGTTACTACGGCATTTTTTAGTTTTAGCTCAGGATATTATTTGTTTTTGTAGATTTTGCAGTTTAGCAGCTGTAACTGGACTACGTCTAAAGAATTCCACCACAGATTTAGCGTTATTCCGAGACACTTTAATTTCTTGTAGAGCATTTTGTACTATTAAATTTAGACTGTGAGCAAAGCACCCACTGTGCCACCAAGTTGTAGATATGTTGCGAATAGCAGCTTTAATATTTGCAGCATTATCTGTAACTACCCCGCATATCTTTCTTAAAATTTGCCAATCTGTTACCACTTTTATTTGACGCGGCCAAGTTCTCGTTCGGGGTTTCAACTGTTTTATAACAGCCCAATAAGACAGATACTAGTTTACCATCTGAATCAATTAAATGTGCCGTTAATGACTGATAAGACTCATTATTAAACGATGTCCACCCATTTGTGGTAAAAGCAATCTAATTTGCCGTTAAAAGACGCTCCTCTACGTCTTCCCTTATTTTAGTATATAATTGCGGCAGAAACACATTTAACACCGTTTTCCGCGATGGCAGAAAATAATTTGGATTTAACATGTTTACAAAAGTGCGAAATTGTTTATCTTCAACCAAACTAAAAGGCTGATATTCCGCTGCAATCATAATTGTTAATTGCTCGTCCAATTTTTTTGAACTTTGCAAAGGCAACGGCCGCTTCGTAAAGTTAGTTAGCGTTGGTTGGGATTAGTATCTACATCTACGTTTTGGAATAGGCTCTTCTGTTTTGTCGCTGCTGGTGGTGGTGATGTTAGAATTTGTATCTAATGATGTAGGGGTAGAGTCACCTAGTTCAGTTTCCTGCTCGGCACTAGACGTAGACGCCGCGCCGTAGAAGTAGACGGCCCCACAGCTACTAACGACGTTGGATGTTTCCTCTTTAAATGCCTGGTTAAATTAGCTGATGCACCACCTTTGTAGGAAAATATGCCACTACATAATGTACATTTTGCACTACTTTCATTCACTACATTAAACAAGTTCCAAATTTCACTCCGCTTTCTGTTCATTAAAACTAAAAACTTAAAACGAATTATAATAATAATACTCTTGCCGAAAAGACAAACGCGAGTGAAGCGATAACTGTAATGAAAGAGAGCTAGACCATTTAAATTTAAATCCAATAGCCGCTATTGGAGTTGGAGGGACAGACATTATAAAATACAGAAGTCCTTGTCAAATGAAAATTAATTTATTAGTAACTATCTAAATATTTAACGTGTCGCGAAGAAGAAAAAGAGGATAAGTAGGTACCTATTTGATATATTAATTCTCTTTGATTTGCTCAAATTTGAAATATAAAAACAGCGGCGTTGTTTTTATATTTCAAATTTAAAATTAGCGGGCACACCCCAATGGTAAACGCCTTTATTTAATTATACCGCTACCGCAGACAGAAAGCAATAAAGTACTGATAAAAAAGTATGCCACGCCGTGCGTAGGCCGTCAAGCCCAACACGAACACCTGCATCATCTTCTCTCTCCAACTCCGCACATCATTTGTTGTATTGAATTAGAAAGAATGAATGGTACCGTCTGACGAGCGACGGCTGCCCGGGCGCATTTTTCGACTCGATCTCTCGTTTTCGATTCCCATTGAATTGATGTGTTCGATGACACTGACACGAACTTCAGTAGCAACTTTCTTGTGGTTAGTATGCTTCGCTCTATTATCTTCTTGTAAAATTCCATCCTTTACTTTTTCTCGTACTGTTCGGACTGATCGGTTACAGAGGTCAAGAGTATTCAAAAAAAAATTATTTACGTACACGAACATTTTCTCCATAGACTGTGAAACTGTATTCATTATTATTATTTCTTGTTGAAACCTTCCCAATTCTTGCTGAAACCCATTACTTTTTTTTCAGTGGTAATTTCTTGCATTGAATTTAACAAATAATGATGCTGCTCATGCAGATTTCCTATAGCCCAATATTTACTAAATATTGTTTTCCTTTTCTCCTCTGTAATTTTGGACATACACTTAGAGATATATTTTACTGCGCAAGGATCTAGCATTACTCTTTCTTTTACTTGATTTCCTCTCGAATTTTCATAAGCAGTTTCTGTATTTCTTGCAGATTTTTTATGCTCTTTTTTCCATAACTCTTTTCTTAAAGGGCGCTTTTGTCCCTGTTTTAATACATTATTAAATTATCCATCTGTTACAGGTACATTGGTATTTTCTGGCCCAATTTGAGAAACTTTCTCGTGGTCCAAATTTGCATTTGTTTCCTCTCCATCAATTAAATATTGTTCTTAATGTTCAGTTTCTACAATTGCTTTTCCAGGTTCAATTTGTGGCATTATTCCTTCATGTAATTCTAAATTTTTGTCAGGTATTGAAATTAATGTTACAGGACCTTGCGTTTCTATGGCAATTTTTTCTTCCAGTACACTCAATATTCTATCACATTCCATTTCTTTTCTTCAATCTCGAAAGGAAATAATTCGTCCTAAAATCATATAAATAAATAAGTGTTCACCTATCCCAAAAGAAAAAATTGTTTACTTACACTTAGGTACAACCAAATTATCAGAATAATCATTAATTACATTTTAACTGTCATTTTAACTTTTAACTGAGTAACTGTCGGTGCTAGTAAAGACCAGTATCTCATTGCTGTAATTTTTTTCAGGTTGAAATAATTTTTTTATACGCTAGATAGGTACTGATGATGGTCGATATTAAAAGTACTTACTTGAACAGTCTCTACTGATGTTAAGTTTGCAAGATCGTCATAATTTTCAGTCATTGATTGATTGTAATAATTATTACTTTCACTCTGTATTTTAATGGTATTATTTTTAGGATTTAGGGCGGTTGATTTAAATACTGAAATAGAATTACTTCCAACTTGCGTTGAAAATCTAATAACATTATTGGCAGATTTTTCAACTGGGGATTTACTTCTTTCAGTTCCTCGCAATTATTTTCACCCTGTAAAAACGGACACCCAATAAGTATAACTTTTAGGTTAATTGCAGGTACTTTTAATGAGTTTATTGCATTCGTCTTCAACATTATGCTTACCCGACGTTTGTTAGCTGCAATCTCAACCTTTTGCAACATTTTCCTGCCTCTTTTTTCCATTATTAAAATGCTAATGTTACACTGCACACACAATTGTGGTTTAAACCGCACGGATTGACTAGAATACAGTCACAAGCATACCAGGCATGTCAATCACGGGTTTACACAAATGGTGGCACTTGTAGCTTATGACAGTGTTGTAGAAAAAATTAAATAGGAGCAAAAAATACATAGGAATACACTTAAATGAGAATTTCTGACATTTGGGGACTTGTGACATTGTTCACGCAAATGTGGGATATGTAACTGGCATTGAAAATAAAACTTGTGACTTGTATAAATGAAACACTCCATTTCTTCCCCCAAATAATCTGCTTTTGTTGATACATCATGCCTGATATTGTAAGGGCATTTAATTTTGATCACCAAATGTCCATCAAAGTTTAGTCCGTCAGGGATAGAAGCCAAGAAATTATATATGTGATGAATCCAGATTCCAGAAGGATCGATTCTATTACCGGTTTGCTTTATGTAATCTTCTTTAGCGGTACTTAAGTGCGGCTCTATTTTACTGCTTCTCTGTGATGTAAGGCTATTTTTATAATGCTTTTTGTGAAGGTTTTCACTAAATTTACCTGATTTTATTGGGCTTACAACTTCACCTATATTTGAGCCTGTTATTCTACTCTGATGGACGGCAAATCATTTCTTCGACAGTCACTGTTTTCTTATTGTAACAGCTTCAATAATAGGTAGGCATATACCATGATACTAAGACTACAAGATATGCTAACGCGCATGCGATCCCCTATCTCTCTCCCTCTGCTGACGTCATTCCGTGACAAATTTCAAATATTCAAATTTGACACATCTTTAAAATACATTATTTTATAAGTTTAAATATATTATTTTATAAGTTGAATACGTTATTTTAATTATTTTGGTCATTTGTGATTGTGATAAACAATGGTTTATTGTGCAATGAAGGGTTGTACCAGTAACAATAATAAAAAAAAGTAAAAATTCTTCCAGTACATATCGATACTTTTGTTTTCCAACTGCAGCAGAGATTTGCAAATTATGGGTGCAAAAGTGCTACCAAACGCATGATTTTTAACATTAAAAATGCTAGAATATGTTCGAAGCATTTTTCTGATTATGATTTTCATGTTAACGAAAAATTTTTGCAATTGCTCAAAAATAAGTGGAAGTTGAAAGATAATGCTGTACCTTCACGTCTTTGCCTTTTACTTTTTTCTTTAATTATGGATGACATAATTATATTAATAAATAATTAAGAATATGATATATACAGTGAGCTCGTAAAGTTTGGAATAAATTCAATTAATCGTTATTGAAGGATTTTCACAGGAAATCCTCGGACACGTTAACTTTATTTTATAAAATGTCACTTTTTTCAGCCATCGATTTTTTTTTTGTTTTGTTCGTTTTTGAGCTATGACGTTATCGACAATTTTTTTAAATGACAACCCATATTTTTTTTTCACGGATTTCGATAGAGCACATTTTTCTGAGTGCGAATATGTCAAAAACATAGTACCTTTAACATTAAAGTGTTCGAGATATTCGGTTGCAAAGTTTTAAGAATGAATTATACAAGCGATGACCAAATGCTAATCATTTATCAAGAAAGCGCAGGAAAAACAACAGTTTTGACAGTTGTCACAATTTTGAAGTTTGTGTTAATCAGTTGAATAATATCATTAAGTAAGTTGATTAATCATTATTCCATCATAATTCATTTTATTTAAAAATGGTCCGTCGTTTGAGTGAAAGGGAAAGAATCGAAATTTTGATGATGATCGGTTACGGGGACAGAGCTCGCACACAAGTAGAAGTTTGCCGTTTATTTAACAACAAATATCCAAACAGAGAACCAATTACACAGTCCACCGTTAGCAAAATAGAACAAAAGTTTTTAGAAGTGGGTCATACGAGAGATCGCCCTAGAACGGGTCGTCCACCAGTGCAACAAGATGTTAAATTGAATGTTCTACTAGAGCTTCAAGAAAATCCCCATTTACCCACCCGCCAAGTGGCGGCAAACAACGGAATAGTTCAAAGCTCCGTCTTGAAATATTTGAAATTGAACAAATGGCATCCGTATAAAGTGGTTTTGGTCCAATAGTTAAACGAAGATGATCCTGACCGTAGGTTACAGTTTTGCCAAACCATGTTGCAACGCCTGATTGATGACGACGGATTTTTACGCAATATTGTTTTTTCTGATGAGGCTACCTTTTATCTCGACGGCACAGTTAACCGGCAAAACTGTAGATATTGGTCTCCTGAAAATCCACACTGGAAAATGGAAACTCGTAGTCAGTTTCCACAAAAAGTTAACGTTTGGGCTGGTATTGTAGGTAATCGTATTTTGGGCCCATTTTTCTTTGAAGGCGTATTAACAGGTGAAATATATTTAGAATTTTTAAGAGACGACTTAGTCCCTGCACTTGCGGTACTTTACCCAAATGACGTAGATCCAGATCTGCCCCATCACACGATATGGTACCAACAAGACGGTGCACCTCCCCATTTTGCAGTGATCGTTCGCGATTATTTAAACCATGTATTTCCTAACCATTGGATTGGTCGCAGGGGAACTATCGAATGGCCCCCTAGATCTCCAGATTTCACTCCCCTAGACTACTTTTTATGGGGCTATTTACAGAGCAAAGTCTATTTCAATAGACCAAATACCATCGAAGAATTAAAGGACAGAATTCGCAATGAAATTCGAACCATTCTACCCGATACTGTTGGTAAGGTTCTGCAGGAGTTTCAGTGGCGGATGGGATATTGCAAGTGAATGGAGGTCACTTTGAAAATTTACTCTGATTTTATTTTTTACTTTAATTATTTATCATTTATTTGTTACAATATTTTTTTATTTGTTTAAATTGTTGTTAAAAAATTAAACAGATTACTCCCAAATCTTTCAAAATGTTCGATAAGCTACCAAAATAAATAATATTACTCCTTAATCTTTTAAAATGTAATAAGCTATAAGCTATTAGAATCAATAAGCTATTAAAAATCTTGACCCGCCCGATAGCTTATGCATGGTGCCATGGTACATTTTATAAACTTTGCAACCGAATATCTCGAAAACTTTAATGTTAAAGGTACTATGTTTTTGACATATTCGCACTCAGAAAAATGTGCTCTATCGAAATCCGTGAAAAAAAATATGGGTTGTCATTTAAAAAAATTGTCGATGACGTCATAGCTCAAAAACGAACAAAACAAAAAAAAAATCGATGGCTGAAAAAAGTGACATTTTATAAAATAAGGTTGACGTGTCCGAGGATTTCCTGTGAAAATCCTTCAATAACGATTAATTGAATTTATTCCAAACTTTACGAGCTCAGTGTATATATACGTTATAAAAGAAAATCTTAGCTAAAGGCTAAAGATGCCAAATAAAACTTAGGTTATGGTTATGTCAAAACTTACCTTTCGTGCGGTTATGTGTAGGTACATGCTAAATTGAAGCCTGCTCTAAATAGTAAAAAAACTGCACTATGTACGAATAATAATTATTGTACGAATTTAATCAGCAATATAAATTTAACACTAATCCAAAACCAAACAAACCAATAAAAATCCAAAACCCAAACAAACAACATCCGACATCTGCAAAATCAGAACAGCAACACGACACGGGAAGAAAATAAAAAATGACCGAAGCTAAAATTGGCGCGTATGTTTAAAGGAAATGTGAATATTAGTTATTCTGTGACGGTTTTGATAATTAATTATATAAAATAAACTAATGTATATTTATATCTATATTTTAGTAATTTTTATGTATAAGGTATTTACCCGTTCACTTGCTTTAACTGTAAAGACCCCGTGCAGTTATCGAAAAGTAAAGGTCTAATGCAGCAATTACTAATTAATGTACAGATTCTTCTACAAACAATCCTTCTACTAAGTGCTATTCCAGTTCAAGGATTATAGACGTGGATAGTGATTGATTCCAGTTCGTGCCGTAGTAGACCTTTAACGGCAAAGTACCAGCTCCCAGCTCTCCGACACCAGCTATTTGCCAGTGTTCGGGGTACAGGGCCTTTAATCAGCGGGGATATCATGTTGGTTAGGTTGTCTTGTTCCTTTTTGTACCTACCTATACAGGGCATTTAATAACTTGGGAGATTATTTTTATTTCATGAAAATATATTATGCTAAAAGCTAAAAGTAAACGCTTTACAAAAAATAAACCTAATGAAAGTGCGTTAATAACCGAGAAAAATTAAAATATAAAATGTTTCTCAAGTTCGTAAACACCCTGTTTACTTAAACAATGTCCAAAATAGTTATAACAGTCGGATCATAACGAAATTTTATAATAAAACAATGTTAAAAGCTGTCGTCTCCACATATCGCCATACATTTTTGTCACGGGGTGACGTCATGCGCAAGTTTGTTCAAAACGCGTTTCCCAAGTGATCATATCTTGGGTATATACCTACCTATTATTGAAGCGATACATATGTATCACTTCAATCTTCGATCATCAACTGATATTTTATTGATCAGATATTTTATTGGTCCTGTTCAGTTTCTGAACACAAAAATCAGCTATATATAGGAGCCATTATCACTATATATACCTATTATAGGTTATCCTGAACAAATTATAAAGTTGTTTCCTTATTGCAAAAATGAAATCTTACAAAACCAAGTGCGCGTGCAAATTGCAAAATGCTTGTGGAAATTTCCAGATTGGCATGCTAAAGCCAATCTTGTGTTTATTAGTAATGTTTGGTAATTGGTAATGGTAATGTTAGTAATTAGTAAAATTAGTCTTAGTGCTTTATTTTGAAGAATTTAAAGCCCTTCTTGGCTTGCTCTGGTTATTAATGTGTACCATATAGGTGTGGCATATGTTATTATTGGTCTTAGGTAAGCTTTATATATGGTACTTGATATATATGTGGGCGTATATTTCATTGCACCAAATAATTGGATATATCTGTTATTATACCTGTTTTTCATTTTGTCTATATGTTGTTTGAATTTTAGTTTTTGATCTGAGGTAACCACCAGGTAAACGGCTGTTTGGCCCCATTCAACCATGGGACTTTCCACTCTTATACCCTGCTATGGTATTAATCTTTTAGTTGTGAACATAGTAACCCGTGTCTTAGTGGGATTCGTATATAGCCCCCAGCTCTTGTAAAGGTCAAATACAGATCCGACATATGGGCAAAATGCTTTGATTTTCGACGCCACTGTTCGGTGACCTCGGTCCATTTAAATCGGATGTAAGCAGCGTTGACGGATTTACCAGATTTTCCTATTTTTACAGAAAGCATAGTTGCCTTTTACTAAAACATTGTGCATTTTGTAATAAAAATTCACGTTTCAGTACGTATGTGTAACTAGAACATGTAGAAACACTTATATACAATAGAAATAATGCTATTGTATACAAAGCGATTAAACCGAACTATGATTGATGAAAATCATACAAGCTTTATAAAAATATTTTACAAAAAGAAATAATTGCTTTCCGTGAATTTAAAGTGAAACAGGAAATGCAAAATTAATATAAAAGTGTAGTGTCACAAATTGACAAAGGAATATAAAGAACTTTTTTATATTATGTATATATTTTCTATTAGATATATCGATTATAAGTCGCTTATTTAAAAAAATACAAAAAATATTTTAAAAATCAATTTTAATAATCTCAAAAATTACTAAATGTTTTGTACTTTCCTATAATATTTTTGTAATTATTTAAAATAATTAGAGTCCATTTAATATATAATAAATGTTGTAAGATGTAAATCTAAATAAGCACTATATTTTAATTTTTTTATATGGGTATTACAAAAAAAGCTAAAAATAACACTGGTTATACGACAATGATTATTTATTATAAGGAAATGTTGAATCCCTTATCTTTCTTGTATAATATGGAAAAATCCGCATTGTTGGTGGCATTGTATTTAAAGAACAAAAATATAAGAGAACAATAAAATGCAAATTTTTAATTTTATGTTTTTTATTTTTTAAAAGCCAATACAGGTTAATACAAAGGTACAGAATAATGCATTGAAAACAATTATTACGTTACAAGGGCCATTTTCTAATAAGGCAACGCAAAATTTGCATTGTGCAGTTTGGTATGGATTACATATCACAAAACGAGAAACCTCAATATGACATTTCGAGGTAGGTACGTGTACTTTGGTGTACGGTGCCGCATTGGAAAACAACCAAGACGACATTGTTAAGCACTTATAATAGACAGACAGTATAGTTGCTAAAAAAATTATATTCCCTAAGAATATACAAATAATACACAATATAATACATACATACAAAAACAACCTACAAATTCATTAAAATATTTAACTTCCTTTTTTTGGTAGTGGTTTTTAAATCCCGATTAGTATACTTTAATAAATATTTATAATAGATATTTAGAATAGATTATAAATATTTAATAATAGATATTCCGAATCGCGTGAATAATCATAAAGGAATTGTGAACAGGGATGTGACAATTTTGGTAGAGTTTGGAATAATTTGTACATATTTTAAAATATCGAAAAATAATGTTTCTAAGCGATATATAAAACTGATAAAAAAATTCATGGGGTATTTTTAAGCTGCCAAAAGTTAACTCCCTATTATAAGCCTTCAAATGAATAAACATTGATTGGTATCATCTAATTCCTCATAGTGTCTAGAGAATTGTTTACATATGTCACATGATTGTATTTTGAAACACTTATCTATCAGTTAACCATAAACATATCAAAAATCATTCTTTTCAGGTAATGGCTTTTCGTGGTAGTCACAGTTTTCGACACGAAAACCTTGCAGATGGTGTCTGATTGCTGCGATCTTTCAGGTGTAAGGTATAACTGGTTCTTTAAAACCTGACAAAGTGGTCAATAGCCCGTCAAAATCCTCAGTGCAATTAATTCTACTTGTCTCATACAAGTGCAATATAAATAGTTTTTTTAAATGTGTTTGTAAATTGTACAGGGGTGGGATTAACGGCATTGCCGCTTTGTTGCCTTACACTACCAAAGAAATGTTCAAGAGAATCTTGATTCAAACGCCTGGTGTATAAAAATTTAAACCCCTCTTTACTCAGTCCCATAGACCGAGTAATGAATGAATAGTAATATTCCAACATTTTAAAAACTTAACATTAACTTTTGGGTTTTTTTTATTAACTATTGCTAATTTGTTTAAAAATATTAACATTTCATTTAAAAATCAATTTGATGCTGGTCCCCTTGAATTGATTTATTGAACAGTTTTTTACGTGACAATGTCGAGGAATTTAATATATCAAATAATTTATCGAATTTCGAAATAGCATCCGCAGTATCCTTAGCAGTAGGCAAGCTTAAAAATTTATGTATCACTATCATTTATTTTTAAAAATTTATGTATCACTATATGTGTAAATTTATATAAGTATCACTATACCAAACAAGTTGTTGGATCTATTTTGTTTTAGGAATACTTTCTCTATTTATTCGCTAATTCTGTGCTTTAGTATAAGTAAGAATGTAATTTTTGGTCTTGTGCTTCATTTCGGATGTCAGCAATGCCCAAGCTAAATAATTGTATTACAGCAGCTGTAGTATTGTCTATATTGATGTATTTTTTAAGTCCATCATATATACGGTTAAAAACATAATATTTTAGCAGTAGTATAAGAAAACTCGTACATGTGAGCGACTGAGAATAATTCTAGCTTTAATAATATTACAGGAATATTTTAGTTCTAAACATATTCATAAGACGTTTATTGTAGGCATAGCTGAATTAAATTAATATATTACTATTAAAATATGCATATATTTTTTGCAGAAATTTGACAAGTACCTAAAGGGCCTTCGTCAACAGAGTAAGCATAAATTAATTGAAAACAGTAAGGATGTTAAAGCCTATCGAAGTCTCCAAGAAACAATATTTTGTATAATTTTAATATTTAATAAACGCAGGGTAGGAGAACTGCAGAGAATCAACCTACTCTCCTTCTTAAAACATTATCAATCCCCAGCATCATTATCCGAGTTTGAAAATGCATTAACTGAGTCAGAGAAAATATTGTATAAATCTATTCGCCGGGTCGTCATAAGAGGAAAAAGAGGACGGGGTGTTCCAGTGTTATTTACTGCAGAAATTATTGAATCAGTAGAATATATGCTTAGCTTACGACGTAATTTTGCTTTAGAGGAAAATACGTATTTGTTTGGTGTCCCAGGTACGGAAAATCCCATATCAGGAAATTTAATTATGAGAAAACATGCAAAACTGGCATTTGCCGACAGTTCTAAAGCATCTTTATTAACGTCAACTAAGCTAAGAAAACATCTTGCTACTATAGCTCAAATCCTGAAAATGGACAAAAATGAATTAGAACAGCTTGCCGGTTTCTTAGGCCACACAGAAAAGACACATTCTCAATTTTATCGCTTGCCTGACAATGTTTATCAAACAGCCAAAGTTAGTAAAATTCTGTTACTCTCAAAATCTGGTTCTATAGATAAATATAAGGGTAAATCATTGGACGATATCGAGATTGATGATACGGTAGTAGAAGACGATAAATGCAGTGATGAGGAAACTTTTAATGATAATGAAGAAACAGAGGTCTTAGCAAATAACACAAATAATAATATAGAATATGAACCTGTAGCCTCTAAATCGCATAATACCTACGAACAAAATAAAACTAAAAAAAAGAAACAATTAAGCGAGTGCGATGGAGTGATGAACAAAAGAAAATCGCAAACGACTATTTTAAACACCACATCAAAACCAAAACTCCCCCAAAAAAAGAAAAAGTTATGGAGCTCATTAACATATACCCAGAACTATTTAAAAATAAGACATGGAAAGTAATTAAAGTTTACGTACAAAATATGTATTCCAGGAAATGAAAAATTGTGTTTTAAATATATTTATTTTAGCATTTACTTTTTTTTTAACAAACATAGGAACATTTTTCTTTATATACCTGTAACAAAACGAAAATCGGGCCATTATTATTTAATATTAGGATAAAGGAAAACGGCAACTAGGGATCCAGAGACCCATCTTCTAGGAACTACTTCAAGAGGGTAATATATCAGAATATCAGTGAAAGAGCACGTACTTGAATTAGGCAGAACGAACCGTGACATCAACCGGATCTTGGGTTCCTATTTCTTGCAGCAAAGAACAAAGAGCCCAAGAATTGGTCAGATAGAAAGTGTCACAAGAACAAAAGGCGAAAAGTACGAAGCGTACACATGTTTAAAGGGTCCAATTCCGAGAAGAATCATATATAACGAAACTAGTACATCATAAAATAGAAAGTAACAATATCGCCGGTTAAGAAATAGTCCCTCATAAAAAAAGAATTATTGCCTTACAAGACAAAAACATCCTTTACAAATAGCCCCGAGCAATTCGATACGGTGTGGATCAGAGAGGTTGCATTGTCTAGCGTCGCCAAGATGCCGGTTCCGCGATGACAATCTGCCAAAATTGTGGAGTTATGTCACCCAAATTGCGTAGAAATCATTGAATTTAAAGTATAAATTGATACAGACCGAATGTTCCTAGTCAAAGAAATTAAATTGTAAAATAATGTAAGTTGAAGCAAGGCTCAAGACATAAAGTATTGCCAGTAGAGTTTTTAGGAGGCTTTTCTCTATTGCATAAATTAGGCAAGCCTCCCAAGTTTATTCTTAGTAACGAAATTATACATTATCTAAACGGAAGGAAACACGAAGTTTGTTAACCGGCCACCGAGGTCGCCTTCGTACGGGTAGTTATAGGATTGTAAATCATTTTAGGAGGGGTTGGTCAAGTACACTTAGAAAATCTATAACAATGTAAAAGGTGGAGTGAGGTTCTTAAAATCCAATAGTTTGGTAGTTGGGAAATAAAGAAGTAACACGCCTTAAGCTGTGATTGCTTAAATAGAAAATAACGTATCTGCCTCTTTGGCAGACAGGCCCACAAAACGCAAATAGAGTCCAAATTAGAATAATTAGTAGAATCAGACATACTACAAGTGGCCCTTTTGGCCGAAATTCCCACTACCCAAGTCAAAATTATAAAACCGATGGAAGAGTGAAAATTAATCAGTTCCACGCGCGTTCTTGCATCCAATTAACGTTCGTACGCTTTTCCGTTGTCCGAATGTTAGTTTGTGTTTGTGCATCTCAACCAATTGCGTTAGTACGAATTTTGCTTTAACAAATCTAAATTGCATAAGGGCTCAAAGTTAATCGTCATTGTTTTCTAAATTGAAGAAAAGACACACTCCAACCTTGGTTAGGGTAGCTACAGAGTTAAATCTGTAGTTTATTGTTAATTTGTTCAGGGAAGTAAATTCAGCGGGACCATCCCGAAATACCTTTAAGAGGGAAGGTAATTTCTTAATAAACTTAGAGTCATATCAACCCATTTCGTTAAATAAACTTGTCCGAAGAGCCAAAGAGATCTTTTATTCCATAAATTCGACCGCATTTCACCTTTCATAGTGCGATCAGTGAATTGATCTCCGAACAGTTTCGTTGGGTCCAGGTTCAACTCTCATCGAGGTATCGTCTTTTGGCCCAGCAGACCACAGAGGGGAAGTAACCCAAGGTAAGTTAAATCTTCAATGTTGTAGAATAACCGAGCATTCGCGAGGAACCCATGCCAGCCACCATTTCTCAGGTTCAGTAATAATTCTCCCTTTCGAGACTTGGCATTCTAAATGCCAGGGCAAGCTAACTATACCGCAAGGTTACATACCTATGTAAAATATATAAAACTTTTATATAACTTTTATTTAGATTTTTGTATCTCGCTTAGAATCCGTTTCATTCTCTACATATCTCTTTACAAATGTGCATAAGTATTTTCTAGTTTATTGTTTATAGTTTTATTTTTATTAAATGTTTTAATAAATTATATAGTCCTTTTTAAGTCTTTAAAGTTTTACTCTTTATAATATAAAATATTATAAAGAGTTTATTATATTAATTAAATATTATTAATTTTATTACCTATTGCAAATATTCTATTTGTCTTACCACCACATGCCCTTCATATGTTTAATTAATATTCCATTAAGTACCAAATCGCTTTATTTATAATATATCTATAAGCTTCAAATAATATATACGTAACCGTTTTCTTTTCTCCATTTTCAACATACATATAATGAAAATAATTTAGTTGGAGCTAACGAAAAATATAATAATGTAGGTATCCTATATCCCTCTCGTGAACTCCCTCTCGTGAACTCCAACAGTAACCGTGATAATGTGGAAAAATTCTATTTTCAATTTCAATCTTTAACTGACTAATTTTGAGATTCTGTGGGGTAAAAAAAAGTACATTTATCAACACATATTAGAGGTTTAGGAATAGAGGTTTATAGTAGTAGTATAGTAATAGTAGTAGTAGTAGTCAAGGTTCCATTAAAAACCAGTTGCAAAATAAATTTATGCTAGGATAACAGTTGGATAAAAGTACAACACAGTTGGACAAAATCGAATACATACTATTTAAAAAATTATAGGTACTTACAACTATATCTTCGGCCATCGGAATGATTGTTGGCTTGTTAAACTTATTTAGCGCTATATTTTGACCAGCTTCACTTGAGATTTCATGTGACCAATCTGTTTCCATTAATATTTTTAAATTTTTCAATTGCTCTAAGTGTTCAGGGGATGACTCCACTTTTTGAATTTCTCTTGAATGTGCACAATCTATAGCGTATTTTATTAGAGTTCCTATTTGTAAAGCCAAAGACGGTGATTTGAAGTTACGTGACTTTGCATCATACTCAGAAATTTCTTTACTAGCTAATATTAACGTTTGAAACATATCTGGCCGTAAAACATCCAAAATCATGAGAGTATTATTTTTTTTCAAGTTTCTGCAAGCAATCAATAGGCGGGCTAGACGTCGCATTTTTCGTTTTGCTACCAAAAGTAAATGTTTTTCCTTATGGCTTTTAATATACCTGCGAGCAACTTCGCAAATTATCGGGTTCCTTTTAGCTACTAAGGATACCACATCTGCACGCAATAAACTTAAAACCCCACTTGTGGCAAGAATGTCGCATTGTCCAAAATTTCCACTCATTATAGTCTGCCCTTCACTCTGGGCATTAAAGCGTTTTGAAGGATCCGGATTAAAGAAACATTTTTTGGAATGCTTACGTAAGTATTTGCGCGAGTAATATCCTTTACAAAACTTACAAGTAATATATTCTGCTATGTCTTTTTTTGGTTCTGTCATAACAGGAACAACATTGGATGTTTGAAAGTCTCCTTCCCGACGTATTTTATCAATTAGTTTTTTTCTTTTAGCAGATTTTGGGGGTAGCTTTAAAAATTCCTGGACTTCAAACTCATCTTCATGGTTACGTACTAAATGACGAGCAAAATTTCCAACTACTTCATAACAGTACAGACAGGTATGTTTTCTTCTAATGCGACTTTCTTTTTCTGTGATATCTAAAGATCTTGAAGGATTTAAAATCAAAGTGTCCATAATTGGAATTCCTGGAGATAACTGATGTTCAGTAGTGTCAGAATTGTTTGGGTGTGTGGAAGAGAAGGAATTCAATCTCTTATCGAATATTGCTTCATTAAAATTTGTACTAAAATTATCAGAAACATCGTGCGAAGTAGAATCAGTCTGTCTTGCTGCAAAAGATTCTATTTGTACAGGGTAAGTATCGCACATTGCGCGAACTTCCGGTGTTAGAAATGTATTTGGAGTAAAAATTTCATTTTCCACACTAAAAGCAGTATTTTCTGGAACATCAATAGCATTCTCGATGTGTTCCATAATAGAACAGCCAGGCACCAGCGTCATATTAGTAACTATTTCTGTCTCGAGAGAGTCTTGTGTGGAACATGAAGTTTCACTAACTATGGAAGTGTCAGATGATTGATTATCACTAGGACAGTACTCTGATCCTGAGGTCACGGGCTCCTCATTTTCTTGTTCTTGAAAATAAAGTGGATCTGAAAGTTATATTACATTTATATTTCGAGATATCAGATTAATTTTATATTGAGTTTTTGCCACTATTACAACTTTTACCAAAACTGGATTATTTACCGTAACAAACTTATTTATAAGAGAACCCGGTTGCTTTAAATTTTGCCTAACAGAGGTTTGCCTAACACAAGCTTTCATTTTATTTTCAAAGATATGGATGAAAGCGTGGCTATATGGTTAAATTATAAAATATTTTTAATGTTTCCTGACATTTTCCATATCAGTGTCATTTCGTTATCTTTGAGGTCTCTTGAAAATAGACATTTCTTAGAAAATAATAGGTAGGTATGTACACTTGTGCAATAATAGTTAAGTGTGTAAACTTGACACTTGACTTGACTTCTACATGACAGTTATGACATTTATTGAAGTTCTATTTTAACGTGCACAATAGTAGTTTACCTAATAAGTGCGGAAATACTATACTTTACCAAACTTTACTAAAAAGTATGAAATCGTTAGAGTAATCACAGGAGTAGGTAATATTATTTATTCAGGAATTATGGTTGATATCTTTAAAATGTCAGAAAACTTTTGACACTGAACTTTAAATCAATTTAAAGTCAGTTGCCTTTTGATATAAAAAATAAGATATATTTCTCTAAATGTACATTCTTACTTTGTATACAAGCAACTGATTTAGCAAGCCGACTTAAATCTTCTCTGTTTTTAATTCCAGACCCTTTTGTTGTTTCGTAAGCTGGATAATTCAATGACTTTAAGCGATCTTCATCACTTATCATCTGTACCATTCTTCTTCCTCTATTCATTCTAAAATTAAGAAAATAATTTACTTCATTCTAAAATTAAAAAAAAGTTTTCTTGAGTTATCCAGTGGAGAACCTAATTATTTTAAAATAATTTGTTAATAATATGTTGTACTAAAATTCAAATCGTTAATATATTATCAAAATAAATGTCACTTACATGAAAGTATTCTCTGCTGTAGCTAAAATATCTTAGAACACGTGAGACTTTTTATTTTATATGCTATATGTAGGTATATAAATTAAATATATAACGGTTTTTAGGTTAAAAGGCTTTATTACATTGCCTTAAAAAACAAAAAAAATGTTTTTTTAACATGCACAAGTGAAACAGTATCATAAATACATGTAGGTAGATATATATTTGCCTGGTAAGCCGGTAGGTTTAATGCACTACCGGTCTTTTTTCTGTACCGCTGATATCGATTTAAGCAGCGTATCAAGTACCTACCTATCGGTTTAAGATAAAATAAATTCGTAATTAGGTACATATTATTTATAGTGCAGTCTGCCTACGGATTTGGACCCTTAAGTGGAGATACAGGAAACAAAAAATATGTACAAAATATGAAATTTTCCGTAGAAATCAATAAACCAAAAACGGTTTTTTTTCATTTACTTTGTCATAGTGCCATAAAATGAAAAAGTTTTCTACAAAAGTTGTAGAACTATTAAATACAGATCTATCTGTGGAAATCTGATGTGAAAGAATTCAAAAGTAAATTATTTATTTACAAAAAATTGTTAAAAATCCCGTTTCTTTGAAACGCTCATATCTTCGTGACAACAAATAATTTTTTCACAAAACTTGGTGAAAGTGTAGCTCTCTACTATCTGAAAAAGATCATTTTCAAAAAATTTTAAAATATAAACTTTTTGCAAAAATTGATTTTTTCGAAAAATTTACGGTTTTTTAAAATCTCGATAGCTCATACACGCTTTCATATTTAGAGTCAATTTTGAGAGTAAAATTTTCTTGAAATATTGTACTAACATTTTTATTTATTGCGCGCTTTTTAAATTGATCGTTAACATGCGAAAAATCGGGTTTTTTTAACAAAAAATCCATTTTTTTTTCAAGAAAATTTTTTCCAAAGAATAGAGAGCGAGTATGTCATTGTAGTATTTTTTGTTTAAGACACAAGTGAACTACACTGTAAATTTCATTAATATTTCCTTAAATTAAAAGATAGCGACCCGACTTTATTGAAAAAAAATATCAGCTCCAAAAACATTTTTTCTTGAGAAAAAATCGATTATTATGTAAAAAAACGATTTTTCAACCGATTTTTCGCATATTAACGATCAATATAAAAAGCGCGCAATAAATAAAAATGTTGGCACATTTCAAGAAAATTTTAAGCTCAAAATTGACTCTAAATATGAAAGCGTGTATAAGCTATAGATTAAAAAAAACGTGAATTTTTCGAAAAAATCAATTTTTGCAAAAAGTGTTTTTTTGCAAAAATTTTTTGAAAATGATCTTTTTCAGTTAGTAAGTTGCACTTTCACCAAGTTTCCTAAAAAAATGATTTGTTGTTACGAAGAAGATATGAGCGTTTAAAAAAAACGCGATTTTTAACGATTTTTTGAAAATAAATAATTTATTTTTTCACATCGGATTTCCACAGATGGATCCGTATTTAATAGTTCTACAACTTTTGTATAAAACTTTTTTCATTTTATGGCACCATGATAGAGTAAAATAGAAAAACCCGTTTTCGGCCAACTTTGGGCTCAATTTACTATGGGCCCACGAGGTGCCAGTTGTTTGTATTTTGGTTTATTGAATTCTACGAAAAATGTCCTATTTTTTATACTGTATCTCCGAAGAAAAAAATTAACATAGGGCCAAAAATAGGCAGACTGCAATATTAAGTAAATAGAATGGTTCTACGAGGAAACCCATTTAATTATTTATAAACTCCCTTTTAGTCGACCCTACTAAAACGTTTACTTTGCCAATTTATAAATTTGTACTTAAGAAACTAAGCATACGCAAGGTAATAAACCTATAGGTATATTCAGTACATTTAGTATCTACCTACTACAAAAACTAGCATTGAGAGAATAATATACCTACCTAGTTAACTGAATGAATGAGGAAAATACGCAGTCATACATGGCCATAAGCAAAGTTTTTTCTTAAAGGTAGGATTATTTCACAATACACTGTTGAATGTACCTTAAGTTACACAAAATATCACAAATTTAATTAAATTAAAAACTTTACTTACTTGTCAAGTCGGCAACCGGCTACTAGAAACTCGTGAACACATGGGATACCACACCACCACAGCTTAGGATACCACTTTTGTTGTGCGGTTCTCGTTAGCTCTCGGCGGTATCTCCCGCCGGCTCTCGGCTCTAGCACAGCTTACCTTGGAGCTATTTTTAGCAGATAAAATAGATATCTAGCGTTTACCGGAAATCTATATTTTTTTTAATTTGTTGTTTGGCGCGCTAACCTCTCTTTGCTCTCTACACAATCCAATTCTAGTGATATTTTCTCTATTTTGTAGAATATCCCCCTCAATTTTAAAGAAATTGTATTTTACAGATAGAAGTGTGTTTACTTTTGGCACACGGTGGGGTAACTGTGTACTATAATTTTCGCGAATAATTTTGTGTTTCAGGTTGTGAGAGTATTTTTTTCAGCTTTTTAATCATTTCAAATAATAACATATATCGATGGGTTTTTGACAAAACATCGTAAGCGACACAGAGTAAATTTTACAGGAACCAACTTTTTTCATAACTGATGTTTTTATCAAGACTAGCGTATTAAAATTTTTTTAGCAATTTTATTTTGTAAATAATAATTGAATTGTGGTATAAAATTTGAGAAAACGAAATATTTACATTAATTTTTGCTACTTACGATAATTTGTCAGGCATTATTTTACCAAATTTTGTCGCTTACGATACACATACGATGTTTAGTATATCTAAAAGTTTTCGTCATTTATGGGAAATTGTTTAGATTATGTAACGTAAAGGCTTTAATAATGCTGGAGGGGCAAGGGGTAGGTAAGGAGCGTGACAACTTGTTGTCATTTTTTTTTTTTTTTTGGTGTCTGCGGCGTCGACTACTATGGTCATTGGCCTCGTGTTCTGTGTAGGCTTTGTTACATTATTTATTAAACGTTAAAAGTGCAGAATGAAACTAAAACAGTTGTATAACGTAAAGGCTATTTTTCTTATTATCATTTATTAAACACACGTTAAAAGTGAGACAAAACATTTGAACCAAAATATTTGAACAAAAACATTTGTACTAATACATTTGAACTAAAACATTACAATGGCAATAACATTAAAACAGGGTAACTTTAAAATGGCAGTACCAATACAAGTTAGTTATCTTTCTCAAGTTAGTTATTAGTTAGTTCTCTTCGCGAATTTCGTCTTCATTATCAGTCTCAGCCAAAGTATCTGGAACATCAACCTTCGCCACAAGGGATTTATATTCGTCCCAATATATTTGGGGTATTACTCGTTTTTCACACAGCTCCATTAGATTTTTTAATTTTATTTCAGAAATTGGCAACGGACTGGAATAAAGAACATCCACTACTTTTGGTGATTTTTTTGATCTACGACCTAATAACAAAAAGTAGATTAACTTAATTATAGAATAAAGTTATGATAGGGTTACTACCTTTAGATGGTGCTACAAAAGATAAAGGTAAAACCAGTTTTTCTACAGAATCGGAGTATGAGTATTTTATGTTTATACTATCCTCCCCTTTCTTAAAATATGCTATTCTCAGCTGACTTATTTTGAATTTCTGTCCATCATTTGTTTTATTGCTACTTAGTAAATTATCTGCTGTTGTTTTCCAATCTACAAAGTTAGAATACTTCATGGAGATAACCTCAAAAGGTCTTGGGTTAACCCTAGCATTAGAAATTAATGTAGCCCATTCTGATGGCGCCCAAACAATACGTTTAGAAATGAATCTCTCTATCGTAGCATGGACTGCATCCACGGGCATGTAAGTATGCCCTGGAAGAAGAAATACAATTTTTATGTCTTGTATATTGTTGGATGATTTTAAAAATTTATATATCATAGCCAAAATAGCCTTGTTCTTGTTTTGACCAGAGCAGCTGTCGCAATAAAGTGCAACTGTCTGGACATTTCCTCTCTGATCAACCATTTCTAAATATTTATTTAAGATTGTGCCTACTTCGTTTGATCCTCGATTGCCGTCATTTTCGCCCCATACATAGCAAAAGGTGTTACAAGTTCCGCTTTCATAGATAGTCTCGTTGTACATAGCATATTTTCGGGAGTAATATAGCAACATGTTATCGCCATGTGGCGTGTTTAACACTTTTTGTAAATCGAAACTTGCACATACAAAACTGGTGTCCTCTTTTGCCAACTTCTGGTCAGAAAGAAAATGCTGTTTACTCACATCTTTATCTCTTACATGTGCCTCGTACCCATCCACCTCTTCTTTTGTAAATTTAAGTCCATTATCTTTTCTTGCTTCGGAAAGTGAACACTTATCTTTTTTAGGAAGATGAAAGCCAAGATTAAAATCTTTATTAAAAATATTTCTAAACACTTTCAAGGATACTTTGGTCTTCACATTAAAGAATTCCTGTTGATCCTTTATAAATATTCTGTATAGAAAGGACACGTTTCTCATTTCTGCTGGCAAATACCTTTTTGTTGTACTACCTCTGCAGTAGTGAGACGGAACCGCTGGTAGTTTTTTTTATAAAATCGTGAACACTTTTTTTGTCCTCCAAGTTTGTTTTATGAGGTGGATCATGTTTCTCTCTCTGATCAGTTTTAGCAAATTTTTCAGTAAATGCATTATCTTTAGTGTATCTTAAAGTCATTTGCGAGATACATAATGTTTTTAAAAGAAACTTTTGGCAAACTTCGATTTCAGTCCCATTCCATGTGATAATATATTTAAAAGTTCTATTCCGTCTACTAATTTCGGTAGTTACTCGCCTTCGTTTGATAACAGTTTCCTTTATGCAGGATAAAAGCCAATCCCGCTGTCTTTGATGGCTACCTAGTCCCCAATAAAATTCGAAAATGTCATGACGCTCTTTCTCCGTAAAATTTGTGGCGCATGAATTCTGACATTTTGTATTTTTGCATGGATTTTCCTGTACCGATTTTGTAGCTCCCAAACACTTTTC
This sequence comes from Tetropium fuscum, assembly GCA_964058915.1. Taxonomy (NCBI): domain Eukaryota; kingdom Metazoa; phylum Arthropoda; class Insecta; order Coleoptera; family Cerambycidae; genus Tetropium; species Tetropium fuscum. The sequence continues at coordinate 123,062 of CAXKVY010001644.1, forward strand.
TATTTGTTTTATTTTCTTTTTGTTAGCTTTTCTCGGTTTTCTCAACCCAGATTCACCAACAGTACTTTTTCAACGGCATCTTCGGAATCGGAACTTGAATAGAAGAAATCGGATTCCTTTTTTTCGTCAAACGAATAATCTGAATCAAACCTTTTCAGTTTTTTACTTTTTCGAACAAGTTCTGACTCGGAGTTGTTTGATTCCGAACTTGACGAATAATTAACCAGCTTTCTTTGCTTATTTTCCGGCGCCTTTTCAACTAGAATTTCATCGATTACTCCAGTTTCACTGTAGTTTTCGATTTCATTTAAAATAAAAGTAGAAGCTTCATTCAATACATCGTCAAAATTGTTGTTCAATAATACATCGGGAGAAACAGTACTACATTCATTTTCTAAAAATATAATTGGCATGCTGTCTATATCATCAAGTAGTGGTGTATCTAAGTGATTTGGATTCTCATTTGGTGTACTACTATTAGGGGGACTTGGACTATAATCAATTATTGTAAGAGCCTTTGAACCGTTGTCAATATCATGTTCATTTAAGGACTTCTGATTCTCAGTAATAATATTAAAATTAGGTGAATGTTCCAGGTAACTACTTGTTATTCCAGGTAAATTATTTGAGATGGTCTTACTTTCATCATTTGCAGCGCTTAGATTTAAATGGGTTATGTTTATAATATTAATATTATTTTCCACGTTTTCTAATACTCAACACTCTGTTGAGTATTAGAAACGTTTTCTAATACTCTGTCGGGAATACATCAACAGTTACGATAATTTTAGGTATAATTTAAACACCGTTTGACAATATTGGCGTATACGACAATAATAAAACGATAAAATTTCAATAAAGAGAGTAGAATTGACATGATTATTGTGTCGGGATGAACAAGTTTTACACAAGGAATCGTATAGACCAAAAAACGGAATTTGGTAAAATTGTCGCTTACGATGTTTTGTCAAAAACCCATCGATATAAGTTCAAGTTCCACTGATTTTTGATTTAGGTTCCTGTAAAATTTACATTTTAGTTCTAAATAATTGACATGCGAATAATGTAAGCAAAGATTTTCAAAGAAATTTAATCTCAATCGACACTTGAAAAATATTCATAATAAGACGAAGAAGCATTTTTTCAACCAAGTGGTAAAAAATGTCTGTGTAAAATAATTTGTGTTATTTTCTTAGTTGCAAAGGTATTGTTATTATTGCTATAAAAAATACCCATATGTATAAGGTATAATGTTGCTTTAAAAATAATAACTTATTCAGACTATTGGCGCTTATCGGACATACCCATAAGGAATATAGGTATATTAAACATTTACAAGAAGCTTTTAAATCTATAGTAATAGGTAATCTTATTATTTTTAAGAGAAAAACTTTTGTAGAGGAACACATAACAAAGGAAATTGATAATTAATAAATGGTTTAAAACAGGATGCAAAATTTACACATTTTAATAATAAGCTGAGAAAACAATCGCAGGAGGTTGATACGTTCGTGTTGAGTAAGATTGACATAATGCTCACAATGAAATGTTGAAATGAACTATTTTTGTGAACAGCATTATCAACAGCATTATGAATTTAAATAATAAATATTTTTGCTGCGTAAAAAATTACACTGTATAAGCTAAAAAATAACGTTAAAAACCTAAAAACGATATAAAATGTATCAGTTTCAAATAAAATATGCACAAAAGACAAACGTCTTCGTGTACACTTAAGCTATTTCACACCTTAATGAACATTTTAATTCTTAATCTAACACGTATGGAATATCATTATTTCCGATAAATTTACGTTACCATTCCAATTATTTGTATGTCTGTCCTATTTTTCACGAAGTCATCTTATTTCACTTAAAATACTGACGCTTATTAATTTATTTGGAAATGGTATGAAATAGTACGTTCTTTAAATTTTGAATTCATTTAGCGCGTGTGTCTACTATGTACGAAATAAATAAAGTAAGTACAACCGACAATGTTGTCAAATTTATCGGATGTTAACATAAACATTTCCTTCACCATAGAAGCATATAACTTTTCGATGGTGGCGCACGCAGTGGTAAAGTTTAGAACTAGGATGCATACAAATATACAAAATGAGGAAAATTGACATCCTCGTAATTTCATGCTAGTTTGATAGAGGGACTTACGTAACCACAAAATATTGAATTTCTATTAAATGCCAAGTTAACAGCCGTATATCGGAAGTCAACTTGCCGCGGATGCCACCTTATACGCAATTTTTACATGGATGGTTGGCATATATATATATATATATATATATATATATATATATATATATATATATATATATATATATATATATATATATATATATATATATATATATATATACATTTTCAAATTAACGAGAACACCTATTAATTTTTTTTTTCAAGTTAATCCGCTTCATCCCGCAACATGGGTGAAGCGAATCAGCCATTTATTTTAATGGGAAATCCGCTCTAGAGAAATAAGGGGCGAAGCGGATCACTTAAAATTTAAAAAATATACCTAGATTTGGTGTAAATATGCAACAAAGCAATTCAATAAAAAGACAAAGAAACGACTTATTCCTTTATTTCAGACATAAAATGGAATAAATTTATATTAACTGAACAAAAATAATTGATAAATTGGTAATATATTAGGGAAATAAACAAAAAACTTAAATAAACATATAAAAATATAAAAAAATAACAAAAATACATTCTTGGGATAAAAACAAAATCAAGAATAAATATTAACGCTTTCGTAACAAAAAATATAACTAAAGAACACATTAGAAACCCGTTTTCTAGGTTGAGAAAATTGGATCTATTCAAGTGGATAGTCTGAAACATTTCTAAAAATATATTTTCCTCTCCTGGCTGATATTCCATTTACTTTCTTTATAATTTGTTCCTCCTTGATAGCAGAAATATCTGGAACATCTGGGTAGACAAAAAATAACTGTTTGGTCTTTTCTTTTTTTCTGATCATATTTACTGTATATTCCTTATCTGCAACATATTTCCTATGTAAAACCTATCACTTTTATATGTCGAAAACTTGCCATAACAAAATCTCCAATTTCGAAGTTCGCCCGTTCTAGTTGGCTGTTAGTGGAAGTTTCTGGAACTGATTATTCTGCCTCTGCCCTCTCATCATCTTCTGTCTATGCTTGTGGGACCTCATTTGTATTTAGGCTCTCTTTTTCTGCAGCAATCTCTGCGGCACTTTCTATAAGTGTCGATATAAGATCAGATGCTGAAACACTTTTTCCTGGTGCCACATCCAGCTTCTTTCCCCGCTTTGAGGTCTGTTAAGCATCAGTTCTCATTACCCTCAGATGATCAACGATCATTTCACACCAAGTTCTCTCTATATGTTGGTTTTCTTCTTGTGATATTTTTAAATGTTCAATTTTTTTCAAAACGGTATAGGGATTAAATGGCCAAATACCACAAGCTTTAAATCCTGCCAATGTGTTTGCGATGGACTTCGTACCAATGGTATCAATTGTTTGGCGTAACAACCGCGGGAAAACTGTCTTTGGTAAGACACCCCGATTTTTTAGCTTCCAAAACCTCCAAAGTCTCCAAAACATTACGCCACGCGGCTTTAAATGGCCAGAAGTAAGCTACATCTAGTGGCTGCAGCATATGTGTAGAATTTGGCGGGAGGAGAATAAATTTTATATGGTTATTTTCGCATTGTTGAATCACGCTGATCGTCAGGTGCATGCACAGGTTATCTCCTATCATGGCTTTGGGAAAATCCATGTTCCGAAAATATGGCAATATAATAGTGAGGAACCAGTCCTCAAAAGTTTCAGAATCGAATCATCCATTAGTTGTCCTGTTGCCATCACCTGCCACCGCGAACATAACACTTGTACTTGTTTTTGATGAGTCGATATTTCGATGGGCATGTTTTACCCCTCGTTTAATTACAACTTTAACTGCACCGGGATCATCAGCGAAATTCGTCTCGTCGTAGTTTATTATATTTGAAGCTGGTATTCCATCAAGCGATTGTTGTAGCTGAGAAAAAATATTTTCCACCATTTCATAGGTTACCGCAGCTCTTACCCTTTTTATATTTTCGGCTAATTTGATCGTCAAGTCTGGGTGCCTCAACATAAAAGACTTGAACTTTGACTTTGAAACTTTTTTTCTCGTTTACCACATTTTGCTAGAAACTGTTTCACCATATATCTCACATCATAACATTTAAGAGGAAATCCCCACTGGGCACATAATATAAGTGCTTCAGCTAATTTTCTCTCTACTTCGTCGTCAAGAACTTTTTCTCCTCCATATCGTCGGGTTTCCTTCCCGTGAAACTTCCTATTTAACGTAGTGTACGGCACTGCGAACATTTCGGCTGCCCTCCTAATTGTCATTCGCCCACTGCGAACTGGCGCCACTGCTCTGTCCAAATAAACAAGGTCATGGGTCCGATTGGCTCTGATCTCAAACTTATTGAGATATTGTCTAGGCATTTTTCCTGATCAAGCGATATCGAATAAAAAGTCATGATCCGCCTCACCCCTTGAAATGTATTGTGGCGTGCCAAATTAATATTATGTATGATGGTCTGATTCACATCAAAAAGCTACTATAATCACTTACCCTTAAAAAAATGTGAGTAGAAGCAGCGGCCTGCCAGCTGCAGTGGAGACGGGCCGGGTTAAAAAGAAAGATGTAATTTGTGAGCGCCACTTGGTTTTCGCTACCACTACCTTACTAGTAAGTTGAACCAAGACTAACCCGGGTAAGTTGTCGCTTTTTGAAAAAAAAACAGATAGTACCCTTTTTTTTCTATCTATACATAGGTTTATTGCATAAAATACAAAAAAACATAAAATGTACAAAAAAGTAGCTCAGGTTGTAGCACAAAAAAAAATACTCTCAAAAAAAATTACGATTTACCGAACGTGTATACACGCGCGGCGTACAGTTGTGGATGGTAGAACCTAAATATTTAAGTATAGCGCTTTTATAAAAAAAATAACACTCAAAAAAAAATAGGAAGCTGCAATGGTCTATACCAAAGCCAAAAAAATTACTTATAAGCGATATAACACTTTAAAACAGCAGCATATAGCCATGCAAGGCGGCAAAAATTAACATATACCTATACCTAAATTAATCATATTTAAATCACTGAGAAAAACAAAAAAATCACGTGCTCTCTGTGATTATGCACTATTTTGAAATATTATAACACTAAAAATTGGCAAAAAAATATTAAAAATGAAAGCGACAACAAAAAAAATTGTAACTAATAATAAGCTACTAACAAAAAACTTAAGCAAAAATTACTAAAAACAAATTATGAATAATATGAGCATGCAACAACTTAGCTGGTCAGCAGTCACCCAGTGGATAGTAGTAACGATGCGACGTATGGCAGCTGCGGCATGCGGCCAACTTGGTGGAGGAAACAGGAGTCCCCACAGCAGACAAGTAAGACGTATAAGGCCCTTATAGCAGCAATGGACGACTGAACTAGACCAGTCCTTATAAACACACTCTTGTGAAATAAGAAATAAAAAAGAATCAAAAAAAACCCCTAAAATAGAAGAAAAAGGTGTAAGCACCTCTCCCGAGGAAAGTGTATGTACAGGGTAAGTCTCTTAAGATTGACACCCCCCTTATCTCACTTATTCTTTGCCAATTCAACTCATTCAAAAAAGGAGTGGACGCGGTTTTTGATGAATTTTTATAATCTGAGCACGGATATTAAAAATCTCGTAAGATGTACAGGGTGGAAAATAAAACATGATTTTTTTAAATGGAACACCCCGTATATTTTTAGACCAAAATAATGTCCTTAATTTTCTGAATAAAAAAATATCTAATTGTTATATAATCACTCCACCTGTTCGTGAGATATTACTAAAAACTTATCACATTACGGGTGTCAATTATAAAACAAAAAACATATCAAGATACCTCTGGAAACAATGCCATTTATTGAGATAATAAATAAATAATATATTAACAGTAACGAGTAATGACAATAAACAACATAAGCCTAATAAAAACAAATAAAAGTCAATATTAATACAGTAACACAATAGAGTAACACAATTTTATTTATTTACACGTAACATAATTAAATATTTTCCACGTAACAACCACCACCATTCTGAATACACATTTGGCATCGCTTTATAAAATTGCTTCTCACCCTTTGAAATATATCACCATTTTGGTTTAATTCCTCAATTTTTACACGTATGCATTCTTTTAATTCATTCATATTATTAAAAACCCCAGTTTCGTATATATCTTGTTTTATCGTACCCCAGGGAAAAAAAATCCTTAGTTGTTAAGTCCGGACTTTTAGCGGGCCAATGTATAACACCGTGCCTTCCTATCCAAATAGGATATTTTCTGTTTAGGTATTCGGTGACGTTCCTTGCAGAGTGTGGTGGTGCTCCATCCTGCTGCCAAATAACAGATCTGTTGTCCACTAAATTAATATTATCTAAATAATTTTCAACTGGATGTTGAAGAATATCCACATAACGTTGTGCATTTAAGGGTCCATTTATAAATACAGGACCTACAATAGCATCCTTGTGGATGCCACACCACACGTTTACAGTTTGGTATCCTTGTTTTTTTATTTTTTTTTACAATATGTGCCTTTTTTTCTGTTAAAAATTCCCGCAGTAGAAAAACTGCTTTCGTCAGTCCAAAAGACATGACTTAGAAACTCATCATTTTCCTCTATTCTATCAAGTATGTCTCTGCAGAAGGTTCACCTGTCTTGAAGGTTGTTGTCGTCTAAATATTGAACAGGCAAAATACTATATGGCTTAAAATAATGGCGATGTAATATTTTTATCACAGTTCTTTGTGATATATCCAATTCTATCGCTGCGGCATAGGATAATTTGGATGGATTTTCAGCAAAATATAATAACGCGTTGAGTTCTGTGTCTTCTCCTGTTTTTGTTCTTCTTCGTCTTTCCCTTTTCATGTCTCTCAGAGATTCGGTATTCCTAAACTTTGCATAAATGTTTTTAAAACTATTTTTGGAAGGAGGTAGCCTTTCTTGAAATAACCTCTTCGAATGAGCCGGGCGATGCCTGTTTCCCGACTGAGTATTGGAATGTATAGGTCTCCCCTCGCCAGCGTTTGTGGGAGCCGTGTTGGGCCTAGATAGAGTTCCTCTGAGGGGCGGGGGGTAGGGCGAGTTCTTTTCCCGTCTTTTCTAAGATTTTTTCTCCAGGGCCAGGACCAGGGCTACTTTTGTTCACTATCCCCTTAACCGGTTTGCTTAGAATTGGTGTAATTAAGTTTTTGTAATGTTCAGGAGTAGATTATTTAACGCCCTACCTGAATCCCACAGAGGACCTAGCAATTTTTCTTTTACTTGTTTGGGCATATTTTCCTCTTCCTGTAACAAGGAATTCAAACCCTTGCCCAGTACTGATATACCCACTGCTAATTGGGACTGAAACTGTACGTAGCAGTCTCTTGTTTTTTCAATCGCAGCAATCTCTTGTTTTAAAGCATTGGGACATTATCGGTATCACCTCTGGATTAACCTCCGGGGGTTTTAATGGAATTAAAATAAATAGGTACAAAAATTCCGAGTGATAAATAGGTTTTCCGAGGCCGCGTAGCGCCTCGTAATCTCCTAGTCCCAAAATTAAAATATGTTTCCATCTAGTACTCACAGCGTTATGCAATCTAAACGAGTCGCTGTTTTGTTTATGGGGATCGTCGCCTAAAATATGGAGAATGACGTCTGCTAATTCGACATCGTTGTTAATAAGGAGGGCCGAGGAGCCGACCCTGTCTGCGTGCCTCTCTGCGAGTACATCTCGCGGTTGTCTAGTTGCATCTAACGGCCCCACGCTACATGGGTCATGGTTGTCGTAATTTTGATGTGAAATGTTATGCCTAGGCTTTTCTTCAAACATACCCTCCTCTTGTGCTATCCACATCTAACGAGTCCGTACCGCGCGGGTTACGGTCCTCGTTATTTTGATGTCGATCCGTACCTGACATGTCAGAAAAGCGGTCTAAACCGCGAATAAAAACGGCTTTGGCAGCGCTCCCTGTGTCGAGGGGTACGTGGAGAGGGAATACGAGACCTTGAGCGTCGCTTATCGCTGTCAGAGGTACCCACCTCGGGCTGCCGTGAACAGGATCGGGAACGGGAGCGAGAACGTCGTCTGCGGGTCCGCTCTTTACGGGACTTGTGTCGCCGCCGTTTTAAACTACGTTCCAATTTCGCTATTCTTTTTAATAAGTCCTGCGAGTTCTCCGAATCCGAAGTACTCTCCTCTGAATCGAGCGTTCGTTACCCCATTCTAGACGACGTACTGTTTCTAACATCGAAATGTGAGACATACAAAATTTTCAAAGGATACCCACAATTGCCGCAATGGGAGATCGGGGCAGTATTACTTTTCTTACAGCAAGCTAAAATCGTCACTATAAAGGCGCTTTCATTCAACAATTGTTCTGTCTGATAGAATACTAATAACATTAATCTATTTTAACACAAACCCCGTCAAAGTAATACACTAAATTAAAGCATTGTGTAATAGTACGCGATCTGGCTGTAGAATTAGTGTACTCATCGAGTGTTTGCTAAAAGCCAAATTTTTACGCATATTTATGATAAGGAGAATATATATCTACCAGGCTGCCTATCAAAATGTGGCCGCAAGTATTTTTAATGAAATTATTATTAATTGACTTTTCGGAAAAAAATTCATTGACTTGTTTTTTAAATAAAATATCGTTCACTTCACGACAATATATATATATATAGACTGAAAAATCACGGTTGCCGTTGCCCACTTGGCCGCACCTCTTCGCAGCCGGTGCACACAGGTATGATTTTGTTACATTTATACGCTCACAACGTACATTTATTATTTATATATCAAATTAAAGCTAATTTTTTTCTGTTTATTATGATATACCGTTGCCTAATTAAATTTGGACGCAAATAAGGGTTGCTGGCTGCAAAGATGGTAAATATTAAAGGTAGAGTGAAAGAGAGCTACCGCGTAACATCACCACTCAGACGAGGATAGCGATTGCCAGCTGCATGACGGTTTAAAGCCATTGCGCATGCGTCGGATGCTAGTATTCTCAACTGAACAGCTGTGACATTTTCTGACATTTTCATTCTTAAAAAAGTTAAAAACCACGCTGTTTTGTTTTGGAGTTCGTAATACACAACGTTATATATCCATATACCCATTTTTACGGGTTAAATAATACAGGGCGCGTTTACCTACGTTCTCCCACAAGGGCACCTGGCTTTGCTCAGTGGTGTGGGCTGAGTTCGTTGAGAGTTCGGATAAAAAGGGCGCCACCCGCTTGTCACTACCAGCCCTTGTTAAGGAGAACAGCTCTTCCAAACGGGAGAAGAGTTAATGATGTTACCCTTGTAGGTAAACCCTTCAAGTGATTACCAAAACAATATGCGAAGTCTATGATAATATATTATGTATAGATATGGTCTAAGTATATACACATATATATACATATATATGTATTAATACAGTGATCATGTGCTATAGCTATATAGTAAATGACAAATAAGATTAGTATTAAACAAACAAAGTGGACTTGTGCACCGCCCACCCCCGCATAGCTATGCTCGGTTTACAAAACGATCTATATACATATACATAGCCCACTATACGTAACAAAATATGGAACAGTTATATAAAGTAATATGAAAAATATTAAATACTCGAAGTTAATTTTGGGGTTCCCAAGTTAACAAACGCAGCACCATTAATTACTCCACCAGAGGTCAACTCCTGGCTCACCCGGCCAATCCTAATGCGTACCTGAGACAGGCACTTGCTCCCTCAACAAGGTGGTGGCAGGTACAGACGGAAGTTCCTCTTCGGAACACTAAGCCGCCACTCCAAAGAAGAAAACCCTAGAACAATTGCAAAAGGGGTAGTACCCTTAATTGTGCGCCCTGTATACTCCTTACCTCGACCGAGGGTTTTCGTCCGGTATAAACGTCCTAACGACTATAGAGTCCCAATATATATCCCTATATATCTTAAGTTTGGCTAACTATACTATAGTCCCAAGCTAAAAGTCGTAAAGACTATGAGAAAATTATAACAGAAGAGGTCGGGTAACTTACAGCTTTTGGTACACATCAATCAGGAAATTTCCAACAGGTATCTGAATTCAAACACACCTCACATAACCCGACACCTCACATCACAATATCTCATACAATAGACTTAACACGCACTTAAGTAGTCTTGTAATAGGTCTTGCCAGAATTTGGCTAAATATGACGCCTTATGCCTTCCTCAGAATTGCCCAAGTGGCAATTAACAGAACCTTTCATTCTGGACGGGGGAGATATTTTCTCGATGAAAGAGAAGAGGATATCGATTAATTATCGTGAAAAACTAATCAAGTTTTGAATATCTGATACACCTATATTGGCACTTCTAAATGGTTCAAACCTTCCGTCTCCGTCTCACCTATCATTTAAGTGCAGCCTGAGGCAGATGAAACGGTCGAGTGGTCCGTAGCGTAGCGACAGTTAGTTCGGCGACGGTATCAGGTGAACGTGTCAACTAGTAAACAAGTAAAATGGCGAGATCGACTATAAACAAACCCAAACGGACGTAAATATGTGCTGGTGATTGCCGCAATGGCTCGGAAAGATGCCGAATGGACTAACTGGAAACATTATTCTTATAATGGGACTACACCAAAAGTGCCGCTACATGTGCCAACGAGGTAAACAACTATTATCTACTTCCAATACACTTAACGATATCTAATACTACCTACCCTATTACAGTGCTATAAACTACATGGACCCTATGTGTCCACAGCACCACCACAAAACCTGGACATCATTAATTATCAACATTAAGTAAAACAACTCATATACAAATCATGAGAGGCTACAAGGGGTGATCAAGAAGTAACGTCCCTCATACTAAATATGATAAATCACAAACACCCAATAAAATATAAATAACGGGTATGTTAAAAACATATAAAGGTTAGTAACCGATAGCAACTGCTGGTTTTTTTTTGTTTACGGTTGAATAAAATCAGTCAATGTATTACCGGCATCAGCATTAATTGTCTGCTCCAAAGTTAAGTATACAGGTGATCTGCCCATGCATGATTTTGTGCGTCTAATACCAAATGCACATTCACGAAATTCCTGAAGTAAAGTAGAATTTTCAACCTTCAGCTTGATTAAGTTATCTAAATACATAGCAGTCCATTTGGCATAATTCGGCTGATTGAATGCAAAAAAGTAACCACACATTTCGAAGATGGAATCCAAGGAGAGCTCAAAATTACTGCATCGAATATTTCTATAAAATCGAAGAAATATGTTAATAAGTTCAGTATATTGCAAGTAATACTGAGCTGTCTTTCCATGACCGCCCTGAAGTGTTATTTCGCGGAACTGTTTGTAACCCTCCTATTTTATGCAATGAATCAGGTAAAACAATGCTGTCGTTGAATCCACATGGAGTATTCATTAGCACGTTTAAGTCTTCGCTTAATGTTTCTCCATCATTCGTGTCAATTTCTGACAAATATTTTCAAAATGAAGAATCTGCAAAGCACTAGAAACCAAGGGATGTAGCCGCTTACATTAAAATGTTTACTGTCCAAAAAGCTGTTCATTGAACCTTCTGCTAGTACCCTAGCTTCAATTAAAATCTCTATTAGTCCACTGGAGTCAATATACTTTCCAATTGCTTTAAAGAAAGCCATTTGAGTATGGAATGCGCCTAAGTTAACCCTCCGCGGAACGGGTGAGAACATTTTACAATAAGGCACGGGTGGTGTCTGAGAGACACATAATGTTATATTTTTATTTAGCAACAAATGATACATTATTTTTTAAACATTCAAAAAAACATTTATTCTAACACTTACTAAACAAAATAGTAGTGGTTATCAAATCTAAATTAGAGAATAAACTCTCAATACGGAATAATAAAAAAAACTAAAAAAATCTTCATGTTCTCAAACTCCATCTATTATTTTTCAGTCTGGCAATAGTTGGTCCAAACAAATGTTACAAATCGGATTCACATGCTCTAAACACAGCCATCTTCTGCATTGTTTGCAAAAATACTTTGTTTTACGATTTCGGCAGAAGTGGCAACGTCAATGCTGGATATTATCGGTTGCTCTTCTAATATTCACTTCAGTACCTGATAAACGTTGT